>OZ016504.1:9275056-9392556 GCA_963966595.1 Physocephala rufipes | reverse complement strand
CAAGGAAAAAGCTTAAAATCCTTTTATTTTCATGTGCTTGACGAATAAAAAAGTAAAACTTCTAAAATAAGATGAAAAGAGGCAGAAAACAACAGCAGAATGACAGGAATAAAAAAGTTGCTGACGAGAAGATACTATGAAAGGAACTAAAGAGTAAAAGACATTAAAGTGTAAGCAAAGGGGCGGGTAGTGGGTATTAACAAAAAAAAAAGAGAAAATATAGACTCTCGTAAAAATTGCGTAATTAAATCTAATGAAGCTAACTTAATTAACCTAAATAATCTATTTCCAACGCGTTTGTTTGTGTGAGAATGAGAAGGCAATCTCAACGCAATACTGAATGCAGAAAAAGGAAGAAAAATATTAAAATAAACCTGCACAAGATATCTTGAATTGTGATACATTCCAAGCAAAGGCTTAACAACATTTTGTGTAGTGGGGGCCAGATCAAAGTTTATTCTTACTCTCAGTACGCAAGTCGAAGTAAATTGACAAATTTTTCTTCTACGATTTTTTTTTAAAATATGAAAAACTAAGTTAAAAAAGTCATTAATGGAAAATATAAAACTGTTGTTAATTTACCACTTATTCTTACCACATTCGATAGAGATAACTTCGAACTTCAAATAAAACTAGGAAACTACATAACATGCTTTAAAAGTTTTTAGACATATTTTTACAAATTAGCTTTAAGAGAACGTTGTACTTGAAGCGATCAAGTATTCGGCGCAATTAGTACTTTCTGTAGGAAGGTAAAATGTAGGACTTAAGCGGCTTCAATCCTATTGTTGTCAATTCGGCATTATATTACGTATTTGTTTAGCATAACGAATTACTACTATTAGAACTATCCTTGTTATGATTTTAATAGTAAATTATGATTAACAGTAATGATGTGTGTGTATATGTGTTTAATTTTAACTATCGAAATTATATTAATCACGTTGGTTAAATGGTTTTGATTTTAAAAAGTTGTACTTATTATTCTTTATAAAAGTCTCTTGCGGAACGAGAGTGCCCTCCGTTGTTCTAAACTATGTGGTTTCACATACAATGTGGTTTCAAAAAATGAATGATTTAGTAGGATACAATACACAATAATTACTATAGCAAGCAGCACACGACTTGTTATCCAACAGAGACCGAACAAGTTCGCATGCACATAGAACTTTGTAATTAAACTGAATTATTTGTTTAGGTACGCAAAACTCAACAAAAATATGTGAATTTATAGATTTTCTACAAGTGGCAAGATTTGGAAAACATTTTAGCGATTAGGGAAATGTTAAGGTGATTGAAGAACAGCAAATACAAAAAAGTAAAAGCAATTTTAACAATTGGTACAACAACAACAGGACGAACCAGAACGAAACCAATACCCGAGGCGAGAACAAGACCAAAACAAGCCAACAAAATTGATTGTTGGCAAATTCACAGAAAAGAAAATATAAACTTATGCAGCACTTCAAAACAATAAAGACGCACAGAGTGAGGATGCTATCTTCCGGCTGACTCGAAGCTCATATGCCCTACATCCGGAAAATTAACTTATGATTTGAGCCCAATAGTGGCTGATCACGCCCAATTTGGGATTAAATCTTCGCCTTAAACTGGATTGTAAAACCGTATCTCTAAAATCTCTCTGCAAGCAGTGTCGTTAAGCCATCACCGCTGATAAATCGTATTAACTTTAAAGAGTAGGCGTGACGCTGGTTCTACCTCGCCCATTTCCAACAAAAAACAGTCTAGGAAAGTACAGAACAAACATGGTAAAGTTCGTGGCAATACCCCTAATCGTTCTCCTCTAATCGTAACTTTTCATATTTGGCGACAGCGCAGATTTTCAGTCCCAAGCTTTGAACGGATATGATTTATTCGGAAACACAATTACAACTTTAAAATTGCTCTAGCAACTGAGGAATTTAACTACAAACACGAATTAATTTACATTTGTATGAAAGGAGGGCGTGCCACTTATAGGATTTTGCGAATTTCAAATCTCAAAAAAACCAAGCAAAAAATAGTAATAATAATCATGAGTATACACGCCAAATTTCGTGTCGATATATCTTTCCGTTCGGCTGGGATCATGATCTCACCAGGCAGGCAGACAGACAGTCAGACAGACAATGGATGCACATGGGTAAATATACTGTGGAAGTTCAGAAACGAACAAGGGGATATATACGTTTCTATACCTACAACGCCTTCCAGTAATGTATTCCAAACGGCAGAAGTCAATGTACATACCCTATCCCTTCGGGTGGATGGTATAAAAAAGGAAGAGAAGGGAAAGAATAGAAAAATAAGAATATATGTAGTGTCGAAACAGTGTCAAATGGTGTAGCTGCTTGCTATCCAAATACCCCAGAACGTAAATAACAACAGGAAACAAGCTTTACTAACTCAAACACCGAAGCAACAAATTTCGTGAGGAAGAAATGATGAAATAGAAGAAGATGAAAAGTGAATAGTAACAATTAGTGGATCTAAGTAACAATTTGTGGAACCGGAAGTGAAACTATTAAGGACCTTACGTGGGTTATGAGTGTGGGTACGTTTCCTTCGGCTGGTGGTTGCCACTCTGAGTAGTGAGACTTCAAACACACGAAAAAATAATGATTGCAATGGATTAAATAAAAACCAATTAATATAAAACCTTTTCTGATTTATATTCTTATCGTAATCGAATCAAAAATAGTATATTATTTACAGTAGAATCCATTTTTGAGCCCAAAACATGGAATTGCTTTTACCGATCGATCTATGCCATTAAAATAATTAAATGTTAAATCATTAAATATTAAATCAATAAATTGTATAGATCAATTATGTTTATTATTAATGTCAGCGAAACTGACATTATTGACAATTTGAATCGGAAATTCCTTCACATGTCTCGAGCTTTATCAATTCTCAGACTATCTGGACGATGTTAAACTTTCCGTCAGGATTTATCAAATAAATGTAAATATAGATAGAGTTTGCCAAATAGGCAACCTCTCTTCTTCTTGATCTTAACTTTTTATATTGAAAAGCTACTTTAATAAACTACTTTCGACTAATCTCGCTCTCAGGATAAAATTCGCAAATCAAAACGGCTTTTTCAACACATTTCGCTTTCATGCATACCTACGCACGTATAGAAATGTACTTCCATTTTTTTAAATGTATTTATTATTTTGATACATGCGGGACAGATTTACACATCGTTATTCACACATCTCCACACTCCCAATGCGCGGCTGCAGACAACACCTTAAAATTGATAGTCAGCATCTGTGATGTGGATCGTTATTAAATATATTTCGTTAATTATTTTGTTGTGGGTGGGTGTGTGTAGGTGTGTTTGTTTAGAATTGTGGTGGTGTGGTGGCTGTTTGCAATTATGATAAAGGCAATTATGATAAACGAATGGTGATAAATTGGCTAACCTGATTCAACGGGTTATGCATTTCGATTATTCCGGGCAGATTGAGATTTTTTTGCAGACGTAACTGGGCGCATTAAAATAAGTGCACATCTGTGTGAATGTGTTTGCGATTACATACTCGTATGTGAGAATGTGTAATGATGTGTGGTGGAAACTAGGAGTGTCCAAAGTGCATAATTCTTAAACCAATCAAAATCATAATTAGTGACAAAATATTTATTGAGATGATAAAATATTATGTAATCAATTATACACAAGTGCAATTTAGCCAATCTATCTACTCGAATGCGTGTTAGTGGATGAGTATGTGTGTATGCGCCCGTGTGCGCTTGGGGGCCGTATGCACAGAGCTTTATTTACGTGGACGTAATTGTGCTAAATAGACTTCTTTTATTTTCATTTACTTTCCTTTTTATTTATTGGTGCTTCTTTTTAGATACATAAATTTGAAAATATCTTGAAAATTTGTATTACTCTCTTTTTATTACATCTATTTGACATATTTTCCTATGTTTTAAAACTTTTTTTTTAAACCTATTGTTTTAAAACTTTGGTAGAAATTCTGAAACAACTGATGTAAACGAATTTTCGTTGGATGGTTTGAGGTAAATGTTGATAAACTTTGTTTTCTTTTTCGATGTTATATTTTAGTTTCCACATTGCTTTTAATAATTTTCCTGAAATTTAATAAATATCTAAATCAAGCTGCCGTATACAGTGCAGCCTTTTGCTGGCTTTTCTTTTCAACATTCATCGCATCTATTATCCAACGTATTTCAATACCAAAGTATCGTTGGGAATTTGTAATTATTTGAGTAAGTCATGTATGTCATGACTATGTGCATAATCTATGGTAAATATTATAGCCTTGGTAAAGTACACGGACGAGTGGCGTTTGGAAATTATTTGGATATATTAATACATTCATTATTTGCAATACATGTATTATTTCCAATAGATCAGATTTTCCATCAGACACATAGAAACTATGTGTTTTACACATAAACCTACCATTTAAAACTTTTTATCTGTTAACGTCTAAGCGTTAGCTATGATAAAAATTTTTTTCTGGATGCTGGATTTTGGCGAAGATGCAGTTTGTAAACACCATAAAAAATTTCTGCCGCAATTTGGGTAGAAAATTGCCACCCTGGTGACTCCTGCAATGGCTTACTCTTGTGGTTTCGCAACTAAACGAAAATACACAATTAAGCATTATGTGATTATGTGATTATGTGATTGTTCTTTCGCTGTTTCTTGTGTCTTCGCTTTGCTGTTATCTAGTTTTTGCTCTGTTCACATTTTTTTCTCTTCTGTAAATTCCGATAACCTGTAAACCCGTCAGGAATAAGGGGCAATTTTATAAAATATTGGCATGACCTGATTATTATAACCTTCAAAGCAAAACAAAAATAAGTAACAAATAACAAGAAGCAATTCTGTTATCAGTGGCTATCGAGATTATTATGCTTTGAATAATTAATTTGGTCGCATTATAATGTTGGATAGTGCTTCCGTGAAGCTGTACCTGTTTGCGTGTGTATTGAAAGTGTAAATGAGCGCATACAAACGTATTATTCTTGTTTGTGTGATTCTAAACAAAATCACACTAAAATTAGTTATGATTAACCTCATGATATCATGACACATATCCTCATGATGTCATGACACATATAATGATATCATGACATGACCTCATGATATCATGACAATACATATGGCAAACAAGTAAGTAAATAGCTTGTCAAGTCATTTCCATATAGTGGTTCAAATTTGCCAAATCGACTAATTACAATCTTCAGATCCATTCATCAGAGCGTATGGTTAACATTTCTTCACTAACACTCGTAAGCGAGACGTATGAGTAACATTCTCATAAAGATCTCATAATCAGAGCGTGTAAGTAAAATGTTTATAATGATTTAATAATCCAAGAGCAGGAACATAATTTGCGTAGCGACCTCGTCTTCGAGGCAATAACATACAAAAAACTTTCAGGGAAATGCTAAAATACGCTTACATATCGTAGCTCTATTACAGCGCATACATATCACTCTTGAGGAATTGAGGAATTCTGTTATATATTATCCATCATTCTCTTTATTGAGAATTGAGGAATTCTTATCGAATTTTAATAAAATCTCAATCAATTTTCATAAAACTGAAAGTTTTTTATGCAGAAGCAATTAATTAAATACTATTAAAGTTCAATGATTTCGCTTTAGCGAAAGGTAGTGATATAAGAGGTCATGAATAGAAATTAAAGAAATTCACCAAGTTATTAAATATTCACCAAGTTATTAAGGCTTACAGTGAATTAGTAGAACGGCCTCAGAAAGCACTAAATGTTATTGAAATTAATTTGTTTTATGAGAACACGGACATTATTTAGTTCAAAGAAAAAGCACAAGGAGAGGAAGAAGAGGATATGTAAAGCATTAGATGGCCAATGTTTGACGAACAAACAAATTGTAGAAGCCAAATTTACGAAACCGGAAGAAGAGTAAGTATAAGAAGACACCGAAAAAACGAAAAGCAATCCTACAAAATTCGTTGCCTGTCAACAAATGTAAAATAAGAATTATAACATACATTTCTAACACAAAAGCACTTCCCTAAAAGAGGAAAACTGTTTAAAAGGTCTTTTAATTTTAAAGGTTTTAATTAAAAGGTTTTTAAAGGTTTAATTTTAGTTTTAGACGAGATAAGTGTTATGCCGGAAGATAAGTGTTATGCCTTTAAAACCTGAATTTTCGCGCATCCGCCAATAAAATTGTTTCCCTCTTTATTTTGTTGGTATAATTTTTTATTTTTATCTCTAAATTTTTATTCTTAATTGTACCTTTACTCTTTTTCACCCCTTTTTCTGCTACTTGGAATTAAGGAAGCTAATCAAAGATTCTCGAATCTATACGCCATAATTTTTTACTCAATTATTGTTCGCGTATAATAAAATGATGAAAAGAGAGAGAGAGAGAGAAATATTTTTTGTCACAAATAACGAGTCAAGTAGAACTAAACTTATTTGAGTTGACTGCTCGTTATGGTTATTTTTATTCTTATTTTTAGTTTTTGGAGTAAATATATTTAAGTTATTTAACGATAGCTTATGCCAGTTTGAGAACCTTTGCTCCGAGGGGCACTGCTGGCGTTGCTGGTGCTCTGGTGTTACGGGTGCCGCTGCTGTTTTGGACTGTCAAGTTTCGCATTTATGCTGTTGGAGCGCTGAGAAAGGGTAAGGCTGGGTACAAGCAAAAACAACAATGTCGGCGACAACAGTAACCGTAAATATAAAAACAAAATTAAAAATGGCAATAGCATCAGAATTACCGTGAACAACTTTAGGAGCAGTGACAGCAATAACTCCTGCAACAATTGCAACATCAGGAGGAACAGCGATAGGAAAATGTTTTAAAACGACAAGTGGCGCCTTCCTATGCTGAACTTCCAAAAATAACTGTTAAACAAGTTTAAAATAATTTCGTAGTCATCTTTCCTTGATTTAACAAGAATTGAAGAGGCTGAAAAAATTGAAAGAAGGGTTGCTATGTATCTCTTAAAATCTGATGAAACACAATTATATATTGTTATGCCTTCCATTTTAGTTCCCTGACAACTGTCTCCCAAGAACTGTTTCAATACTATAATATTATCAACTGACTTTAACCACATCAGAAACTGTTTAAATTATAACACTTACTCTATTGTTCGACAGTAGAAGGTACAAAGCCTCGAAAATCAATACACTGGGAGAAAAGAGAGAAAGAGAATACAGAAAAAAATTATGTACAATAAAAATACATTTACAGAAAGTAAAAAATACAGAAAAAAGAGTCTGTCGTTTAATATTTTTTGTTTGTTCTTGTGTTTCTGTTTGCACTTGTGTTTGGCATCGTAACGAGTGGAAGTAATCCTAACAAGAAGAACCACAATGTCTGAACCCCAAAAGTAACGAATCAAATAAAACAGATTTTTTATAAAATTATATTGAAAATAATATAATAATTTTCCAACACATTCAAGCACACGCACACATGCATACATCCCCATACAAATATACGAGTAACTAGCTTTTATTCACTAGTTGAGGCATGTGTTAAGTCATAAAAATCGTTTATGGAAATCGTTCGTGAATACATAATGAAAATGCACGCATATAGGAAATATATTGGCTTGCTTGGTATAATTTTGTATTATATTAGTATTAAATAATACTAATATAAAAACAATCTGATTTAAATGCCTTTCCCAATAGTTCCCAATAGTTCAAATTCAAAAATAACGAATGGAATTGTCAATTGAATTGCAAATAAAATTCGTAGTTGATTTCGTGATTCATGCACGACTGGTTCCCGAACTGTGATAAATCCTACAATTGTAGAGAAAGTCGATCGTCTACTGAATTGTACGTAAATCGAATTTGTGGTTTTCGCCGCTTCCACTCCATTGCCAATTTCTATGTGTATAAATGTGTAGAATTCTTAATAATTTATTTGCGTACACAATGGGTTTGTTTGTTTATGTATGCGTTTTATGTTATAAGAAGGAATGATATAGTCTGTTGGTCGGTTCATTGTCAGTAAAGTGTGGAAACATAAAATATGTTAAAAACTAATTAAAAAATACTCAAGCCTTTCTTTATCATTCGTTTTTTGATTGGACTCGCCAAGTTTTCCCGTCCTTCTTATTTCTACATACGTTTACTCCAACGAACGTAATTCATTTATCAATGTTCAATAGTGATGATTCATTTAAAAAAGAAACCAAACGCAGACATTTCATCGTCTGATTATTTTCTCTGGTTTGACCTTCCGCAGATCTACCAGTGATCTTTTATTTGCTTTCATAAACAGGAAAAAGAAGACGAGCTCTGATGTACTTACCGTAAAGCCATTGTATTTTCTCGCGTATTAAATACTCATCATATGCCTCGATAAACTAAGCTCTTGGCAATGCAGTTTAAACAGAAATTTTCCAAATTTAATGTCATCTCCTTATCTATTAAAATGCAGGCGAGTTCAATGTCTCGCACTTACCAGCAAAAATGTTTCTCCCATGTAATGCCGGAATTAAGAAGTAGGAGGGCTGCAGACAAGTTGCCAACAACTGACACATTAAGTCACATCGCATCACTCATATCATAGAACCCAAAAGGAAAAATCATTACTATGGACTATCAGTAGGAATAATTTGAAAGATTACCAGCTCCTCAATTTTATAATAAATGCAGAAAATTAAAACTCAACCGCTTCCAAAGTAAATTTTCGGTTTGTTCCCGGTTATCTTTGGTTAAATGTTAAATTTAAAAACTAAATACTTCTTTTACTCATAGTCAATTCAAAGCTTTTCATCAAAAAAATGTCATTTCTTAAAATTAAACTTGAGGTTAAATAAAAAATTTCTTATTTTGATGATCTCGATCAACTGAAAATTAAATTACTCCTGTTTTCGTTTTTCTCACATTTCGTTAAATTTTCTTTTCGGAAAGTAACTAAGAAAAATTATTTCTGATTGAGAAACTTGCAATTATGTTCGTAAATTTTTCCAAAAGTCATATGAAATGAGTTGACAATTGAGGCATTTATTTTGGACTGAAAAATTTACTTTTGATAAAAGTAAAAGTTGCCAAAATCAACAAATATAATAACGTTAATAAAAACAAAAGTAGAGTTAACAACGACAATAATTGATTTTAAAATGAGCAAGTCTTGATTTTTCCTACTGGGCAAATAATTATTCTCTCCCTCTTGCAAAACACAACGTCATATCATCTTCGTGCACAAGGAATATTTTTCAGCCGCAGCTTTCGATGTTCAGACTGTCCTTTAAAACAACCCTCTTCCCTGCTTCAGACGTGCTTGTATCGCTTATTGTTATTGTCTACCTATCTGTCCAACACGATAGGCTCTATCGTGCGAGCCTCGTTCACCCCATCCACAAAATTAATGCAGTTGCAATCCCCACAAAGAAGAGAGATGCAATGAAGATATAGCGGAAGTATATTTCTTTTCATGCGTTTTTTAACCCCATATTTTTGTTACTTCTGGCAACAATCATAACAATATGTTCACCTAAATTCAAGCCTGAGTGTTTTTGTTGATGATTCGCTTTCCTGTCATTATTGGATAGGAACGGAAATGAATCCCCGGTTTCAAAATATACGAACCTGAATCTTCGGTCTTCGTATATACGAACCTGAATCAACCGAAAACACGAACCTGATGGTACGGTTTAATGGCAAAAAAACACAATGTCGTGGACACTCCCAACGATTTATGGACTGGCAAATATGAATACTCGGGGAAGTACCAATTGAGTACATTTAAGGATTTATAAATGCATAATTTTCGAAATTGTAACGACCCAAAATATATTGATATTGGCTCATACAGCCATGGGTGTAGAACCTGGCCTGTATCCCAGCTGAGCATTATCTCTAGATTTATTTAGAGATACATGTTACCTTCCGATGTGCGTACCCGGTAAGGTGGAGTAACTCGGCTTATGCCACAAATAAGATTATGCCGCAAATAAGATATTGCTAAGTGGCGTACCTGCTCGGGCGCCACTTGTAACGAACCTTAGCCAGGGGTTTAGCTCGCCGGATTCCAGGGTTCTTACAACACCTTGCTTAGTAACATATATAAGTAAAACACAGTGACTTTCTAATGTATTTCTTTATTTTGATTTCATTTTCTTGTGATTTGCTTTTCTATGTGGCTTAGTTAGTACGTGTATTGTTTTGTGACTACCAATATATTCTAATGTATTTTTCAAAAAGGAGAAAAACTTATTATATAAACCGAAAAATAAATTTTAGTTATTATATAAACCGAAATATAAATCTCTACGATTCATAAGAATTGTTATACTAGTTAAGTAGATTAGTATATACTAGTTAATTAATATATTTCACATTTTATGACTTCTTTTGTTCATGCTGTGAAATTTCCATGATTTCTATTCGAGCGTCGATTACGACTCCAAGACTAGTTGTTAATAACTAATTCTAGAAATTATGAAATTTCTACTGTGTTTATTTGTTATTTCTATGATGGAAAGGGATACTATGCTAGTTAGGCGTCGATTGCGACTCCACCTTACCGGGTACGCACATCGGAAGGTAACATGTATCTTTAAATAAATCTAGAGATAATGCTCAGCTGGGATGCAGGCCAGGTTCTACACCCGTGGCTGTATGAGTCAAAATCAATATATTTTGGGTTGTTACAAATTATAAAACTCAGCTATAATTCATGTACAATTTCTTATTCTGAATCGCATTTTCAAATTTTCTGTCAGATTGCAAATTGGCAATTTATTCGATTTAGCAAAAAATTTTATAAGGATTGAATACAGACATGGGATGCACTAATTTACGATGAAACTGATGGGCTCTGATGGCGGGTGATTGTGTCCTATAGTAATATCTAATAGTAATGCTTACTTAAATAGGGCACAGATACCGGATACCAAACACTATTACTGATTATTACTGATTACTGAATAACTACTATTACTACTATTACTGAATACACTAGTACTGAATAATTATCTGATGATCTAACAGTTAAAAGTGGTACTTACTAAAATGGATGCCGATGGGATAAACACCCACCAATGGCGGAATCCAAAAATTTTGAAATCGAATTTTGACACTGATATGTCTTGAATACTGACACTTACTGGCACACATCGTATTGATGCCAAACGCTGAGTGACTATTTTTTTATTGTGAGGATGTGTGCCAATAATTCTTAGGTGTTATTGTTGGTTTTGCAGTCGACTTATTTGGCGTCTACTATATCAGGACACGTAAGAAATGCTTCCCATGCTTTTCAATTTAAACCTTGTCGATTGCTTGCACAATGCTCACCCCCTCTGTCTCCTTCTTCCTTCCACCAGCCCAAATTAGAGCACTTTTAAACTTAAACGCTTCTTTTTCTTTCACTTCTTGCACAAAGAACAAAGGAAATGTGAGAAGCCTGGTATGAAGTGTTCTGACCAAGTTTTCAAGAGCCTAAGTCAAAAACAGCCGCTTAACATATTTTACTTTTTTAATTCAAAATTTCAAGCTCTTTGAAAGAAGGGAAGGGACTTCTCTCCTTTTGGTGGAAGGTGGCTCGGTTCTGGGAGCACTGTTCAAGTGTGTAACAACTGTGCACAATTTGCAATTACTCGCCGCGAATGGAGTAAAACGTACCCCACTGAGTGAACCATAAAAACGAACCACAAGAAAATTAATAGAAACCAAGACTTCGTCGCTTTTCATTACATTTATTATAATTTCTTTTCAATGTCATTATAAAAGTGTGCAGAAGAGGACGGATTAAATCACGTAATGAAATAATTCTTTCTAAATTTTTCAAACGCTAAACGTTTAAACGGCACGTTTATTTCTGAATAGAATGATGGAAGGATCAAAGGAATTCTCTCTTTATTTTTTTCTTTATAATTCTTTAATTGATACGGGAATATCTAACGCTTCCTTTTCCTCTTCCTTCTAAATAATAAGTTCTCTAAATTTTTATATAAAAGTAAGTAACCCTAAATCAAGATGTTTGCGGCAAATAAACTAAAGCGAATACCAAATTTACCCAGCTGATTAATTTCAGGTTTATCCAATATGCTAAGTGTGCTGGGAAACCGTACCCCAATATTGCAATAAGTTTTCCTTTGCATTCGAATATCTTCAGTGATGGTTTCGGTAAAGGCGTGGCATTTGTTGTTTTGTAGCCTTATGTTTTTACTTCTTAATTTAATTTCTAGTGGGGAGTTCTCGGAATGGAAAAATCCAAAAACGACATATTCACGAAAAAAGCTCGAATCAATACTTAACTCGTAGCAGAAAATATTCGCTTGGTTTGTCAAAACATTGTCGGCAGCGAAGCCGGAGTTCTACTTACTAAGGGTTATAGGACTTCCACGGTCTCAACGCCGCCATACGCAAATGCCTTTTAATGCCAACACTGCCTGAATTAATTTAATTTTGGTGCAAAAGTCCCAAGATTTTTCGTGATTTTGTCATATAATTGGGAATTTGGTTATTTCAGAAACAGAAAACAGTAAAATGTATAAAATGGGGGCCTATCCTAAACTGTTATAAGGCGAGAAAAACTGATTCCTCATTCCTTTTTAAACTGTTTATACGATACGTTTATTCGATATATTAAATAAATTCATAAAATATTAAATAAGTTTATACAATAAACTTATTTAGTCACTATTTCAATCATATTTAGAACATTCAAAAATTTTTAGAAAATTTATTCCAGACGAAGTTCGTCCGAATAATGGCGAATTTTGGATCGTGAGTCATTTTTTAATATTTCAAAAGCTGTCAATTTAACTTTAATTTTGCTTTAGAGTATTTAAAACTATTTATGTGTACGCGTGTGTGTGTATTTTCTTTTTTTATAAATCAAGGGAAAAGCATCGAAAGCCTTGTGTTGAAATTTAACCAACTAAAAATCCCTACTACCCATACCCTATCTCCTCGTGGAACCGCCGATTAAGCATTACTTCGCGAGGAGGGTTATATGTCAATGCACACTCTAAATCGGACAGGTCTTTGTCTACTCTCTAATCGGTCACCCCGGAAAGTAATTGAAGTGGTGGGAATTCAAGAAGGTCACCCCCACCCCCATTATATGCATTACTGTACGTCTTGGATGTTGTTGTTGTCACTTCGCTCTTCTTGAGTCCTACTACGATTCTGCAATGCCCTTCTGCACTGCTCGAGCCTTCTCTGCTCAGTCGTGACTAAAGCCGCCATGCGACTTACCGCATCCCAGCATTTTGTATCTTCTAGCATAATGTCTATCATGTTTTCCGGCGTTATATGTCTGCCAACCATGATTTCCAGCTCTGTTCGGTATGCAAGGAAGTGGGGACAATGGAAAAGCACGTGCTCTGCATCTTCGATTGCCGCTCCACTGCAGTGATCGCAGAATGGGTTCTGCTCATGTCGGAATCTATGCAGGTAATACTTGAAGCAACCATGCCCACTCAATAGTTGAGTCATATTGAAGTCTATTTCGCCATGCTTCCGGCCTAACCAGCTTTTCAGGATTGATATCAGCCTAAACGTCTACCTTCCGTCCTCAACATGCTCCCATCTTCTCTGCCATTCTTCCGTTAGGCATTGTCGTATACGGCCACGTTCAGTCCTGCTTTGATTCTCTTCTGCTTTCCGGGAATCCGCGACTCTGATGGATTTTCTTATAGCGTACTCTTTTGCTAACAGGTTCAAAGGAAAAAGCCCTCCTAGGACAAGTACAGCGCTTTCCAAAATAGTGCGGAACGCGCAACATACACGGATTGCCGCACGCCGATATATATAGCCCTTACACCTCGAGCATTGCTTTCTACGCTAAGGGCCCCTAACCATATTGGGTAACCATACAGTAGTATGGACTTGATGACACCTGCTAAAAGTCGTCTTGTCGTCGCTGTCGTGGTCCATGAGCGTTCAGCATCAATCTTGAAATAGATGTTGTAGCAAACGTAGCTTTGCGTTGGATGTAATCCAGATGCAATTCAAATGACATCCAATAATTGAAGAATTGGATGGAAATTCTGCATTTCTGCGCGTAAATGCAGAATTGGTGATACTTTCTGAACAGACCACGTATAACAACATAATTAAATAAATAAACAAATAAATAACCAAATGGTGTTTCTAATAAATAATAATAAAATTAAATTAATTTATAAATAATAACAAAATGAGGAAAACTAATATATAAATATATGTAAAGAAATGAATAAAAAAATTATTAACTAAATCAATTAATTAATTAGTTAAGTGCTACTTAAATAAATAATTATAATTGTATATAAACAAATATGTGTGTAGTAAAAGCTTAATTCAATAAATCAATTACAAATAATTTGATTAATTAATTAATGAATTAAATAATTAATTCAATAACTAATTAATCAATAACTAAATAAACAAAGAATAACTAATAAATAACAATACATATATAACTAAAATAATGAATAAATAAGCAAATATATAAATTTTATGGATATTTATATTTTATAAGCAAATATATAAATTTTATGGATTAGTTGCTACATTGAATAATTAAAAGATCATTTAGTAAGTAAATAAAAATATACAGAAATAAGTAATAAATAGGAAACGGGTAAATAAGCAACTAGATTAACAGATGTATCAAACAAGTAAATAAATATATAAATAAATTAATAAAATAGTAATTTAGTCAATAACTAAATCAAATATAAATAAATAAACAAATAAATAAAATTGTATAATAAAAAAGTCTTGTAAATAATAAATATAGATAATAAAATCTTATAATAATATAAAAAATCTCATAAAATCTTATAATAATAGATTAATTTAATAAATAATAATAAATATATAAATAGAGGTCAATAAATATATTAAATAATTAGTGCAATAATTTATAACAAATTTGGTCCAATTATGAATAAATAACTAGTAAACCATTAAATTAAGAAAAATTTTAAAAAATTAATTTAGATAGCAACTAATTGTTTATATACTTATATTATTATTTATATACTTATTAAATGTGAAAGGGCGCGTATTATGCGTTTATATGTTTGTTAATTTTCTGAACAAAGTTGGTTAATTTTGGAGTTTATAAGATTTCTTTTCACGTGAGAAATTTTCTCATCAACGTTTTATACCATGAACTTATATAAAGATTATTCTTGTGCATGTATAAATTAGGCCAATGAAAATAGACACGGCAGAAGGCAGACTTTCAAATCAAACTTGAAAAAACAAAAATTCGTTCCAATAGAGCCTTTTGTTCCATCATTTAAATAATCACTAAACAGAAATTATAACAATGATAGGAATTATAATTATTAGAATGATTATGGCATTTTGACAAGGGTACAGCTGAAGCGTGCGACAACTAAAATATTTATCATAAATTATTATTGCGTACGTGATCAAAAGTCACCACAATTCATCCACCGAGTATTCATCATTTACTCACTTTCATATTTATTATAAATACGAGTGTGAATACATTCATAATCAGCTCAGGAGGTACTACTCAGGTCCTGTGGGCTGTGTGGATTAAAACGTTGCGGGGCATCAATAATGCACTTCATAACGAAAAACCCACAGGTAGAAATAAGAAAAACAAAACAAAATATTACATGATATGTATCGAGCAAGAGGGGTGCAGTATACATACTTGTGTATGAGTATGGATATATACATACATAAATGCATGACTGGTGAGCTTACTTATAGTAGGAAAATTATTTCTGGTTGAACGCAATATCTAAATCAGTTTCTAAACTTAAAACTTTTCAATTTTGATTTCCAAAAACTATATGTTTTTTATCTTATCTCAGTTTTTTGTAAATTCTGTTTTATTAAATAATTAAACGTAAGAGAATTTGATGAGAAGCAACAAAAATATTTATCTCAAAAAATAAATATTGGCCAAAGGATACTTAACTCTATCTGGACAAATGACTTTTCTTTTACAACATTCGGGATAGGGAAGAGATACATCCGGTTTTTCTGTGGTACAGCCGGTTATGTTCAATTTGGCATAACCGCAACTGCAACGATATCGATGGAGACGCAAGGAAGAAAATATTTCTAGCATTCATTAAAGGTTTTCTTGAAATCTTTTAATTTAATTTTTAAAATGTTTGCCTACCTGTGAAATTTGGCGATTCCATTACGATAACAAATAATATCTCCACAATCTACCAGAGGATTTTTATTTACGCCAGGCAACAGAATTAAATCAGGTTGAATAACGCACTTGCCGGGATAATCTTGATGAAAAAAGAATATTGAAGGTTCTATTTTTCGCGGGGATTATGGATAGACATATTACTTACATGGATGACTGTAGATACCAACAAATTGTGCCGCAAATGCGGTCTTTAATATTAACGAAAAACATAAAAACCAAAGACGAACGATATCCATTTTCACTGATGAATCTTCGCCGTTAAATATTATTGCAAAACATACCGTTTCGGGTTTCGTCGATGCTTTTATAATTTTGGTATTTTGCTTCGCCCCCATTGCAAACAGAAAAAACAAAATATAACTGAGTATTCGTTACGCTACGGCCAAGATTTAATATTTTTCAGAACCGTCCCAAAATTAATCGGCCAGTTAGAAAGTTGATTAAAGACGTTAGAGACGTTAATGTTTCAAAACTCTACATTTCATAACGCTTGGTTGAAAATAGTCAACGCTCTCAGCGAAATGGATTTCATGAAGTGGACACATTTCAACATGAAGGAAATTTAGCTCCATCACCAGAAAGATTAGTGACTAACTTGAAGAATTGGTTTAGTAGTATAGGATTTGTCTACGATGAAAAGGCGATCAGGTCAGGTTACTAAAAACAAAACGCGATACTCTCTAATACCGCTGGGAAAATGTATTGAGCTGATGAGCTATTGAGCTTTTTCCCAACATTTCTATTGTTTCCTTTATCAAGACAATTAGTTATGGGACTGTCCTGAACATTCTAATCATTAAGAATGCAGGACAATTCCATTTTTTTCACGAAGCTGAACAACTTCTATTAAATTGTTAATTCAAAAGTTAATTGGTTTTTATTTAAGGTGTATTCAAATTGTTCAAGGTAAAAATGTATAGACTTTTTACTTAAACGCTACTCTTCTTCTTACTAATAGTAGTATATTTCCATTCATTTTATCGAATTCGTTTATGATAAGAAAAAAGAGTCTCCACTATTTAAATGATTTTCATTCAATATTGGGTTCATCATTTATTTGTAATTCAAGAAATGGTCCTTAAATATAATCATAGACTTCTTTTATTTTGGGCCGTTTATTTCTAAAGCCCACAATTCGTTTATGAGAGCAAATAAAATTGTTTATAAGAAAACTTGTATCCTATCAAAACTCAGATCTTTCTATTTCTATTTCTTGCATTTACACAAATATCAATTTCAAAGAAAGTGATCCTTTGAGAATTCCTAATACTCGGTATTTTGCTTTTAGCGACAAAATTCCTAAGCTGCTTATGCAACATTTATAATGAAATTATTTTAATTAATTTAGTATTAAATCCTAACTAATTTAATTCCTAACTGAAAGTGTTACTTATTGAATTATTATTTATTTATTGCTTATTTGTGGATAAAATTTTGGAGTTATTTGGATTTAGATATTTTCAATAATCACATAAAATTATCTTTGTTTATTTTTTTATATATACTTTTCTAATTTCTTTTTTATTCCATCATCATAACTGGGTCCAACAGTGGCTTTCAAATGAAAATGCGTTCAGAAGACATCTAATTTCTCAGTAGCCGACCTTTGCGACAAATAAGCCACAACAACGACTGTCATTGCTATTTCTGCGGTTGCCTCTAATGCTATTTACTGTAGTTACACTTTGTTTTCACAATACTGTTTATCATTACTCTATTGTATTCGTTCAAAATATTTGTTTACTCATTTCATATTTCACTTGTTTCTTATTAAGGTTTTTAATTTTCATAAATCTCAGTTTTAAAATTGAAATTAAACATTTTTTAAAAATAGATTTCAATTGAATAGCTTGAAGTATATATTCAAGCTTTTATAGCTTGGAGTAAATAGAACACCTACCTCGCAAATCTCGTTTTACCAGAGCGGAAATTAACTTCGGTTCGCCCGTGAACAGATAGCTAAAGCAGAAAGGCATTTAATATTCGGCTGATGATTTTAGAAAAGCGTGGAATGAACTTCGGTTCGGTCATCCAAACATAAATTGCGATTCCCAAGTGAAACGATTAGGCAAAAGCTAATTCATTTATCACACACATTCACAAATACACAACATCATCGACCTTAGAACTCACATAGATCATAGATTTGCGCGTTATATCATCCATAAGAAATTGCTGAGTAATTTGCCCCCATCTATCATTTGATTATTATTAATGTTTATATATCATCTACGATCGTTGGAACAATTAATTAAAACAATTAAATTTAGTTCGAAAAACAAATATAAATATTATACCGAGCTCTATATAAGGACACCCTCTACCCTTTATATTTTATATATTTATTCAACATTTATATCTTTAAGCTCCGTTCCGTTTAAACCACCGTGTAAATCCGGTTGATCTGGACAGTCACGCCTTTCGATACATCAAAATGAATACTGGGTAAAATTCAGGCATAGATTAACTGGTGCACAACCAAGGCTTATATCATTCGTAAAAAGATCTAGAGACGGACACCTATAAAAATAATAACGTCTAATCAGCACCTATTTTCAAATAATACACATCTCTACCTTTCATGTTCGGCTCAGCCGTCTTCACTACAAAGATATTCGCCACAAATTTAAGGAGCTGTAAAATTGTCTAGCATCGAAATTAAATCCGGTGCCAACCCAAATTTGCCAGAATGATTTAAAAGATCATTATACGTTAGGTGTATATTAAAAAATGCATATCAGTTCCCCCGAACCAAAAAATATTTAAGTAAGAAATTAACTCACACGGATCACTGTAGTTGTTAGATAGTGTAGGATACCGTGAAGTCTTAGTAATGGCTAAACAAATAAGTAATAAGTTTCGCAACTATTATTTCATCCTTAAACTATAGAAGACCAATACGAAATGTCAATTCCTTTTAATGATTGTATTATTATTGTAGTCATTTAAATATACAAGGCGAAGAAAAACTTCATTTTAAAACGAAACAAACTATATAGAGATCATCAATAAGTTCAATTAATTAATTAATACCTTCCTTTGCGAAGCAAAATCTGACACTCCTTGATGACTTGCTTATATCTTGATTTCTATTGAATAAAGTAAAACGGTCAATTATTATACATTTAATTTTGCATGATGAGCATTCGATGTGTGTATGTATTCGATATCTTCCATGAGAAGATACAAGCAGTTACAAAAGGAAGTATTTATTAATGCTTCATTCTGGGTATTTTTATTATAGAGCAAAAATCTCTTTAATCGCAATATATTTGTAGTACGGGAATATTGACTCCGTAATACCTTGCAACAAACCTTTCTCCTTCTCCAAAAAATTAATATTAATCAACCCATTTTACTATTTGCCGTAGAAGGATCGTTAGTTTAAAAATTTAGAAATGAATAGTAATCATCGGAAGCCATGTCTATACTTCAGAGTAGGCGGCTCATTCTTCCATCATATTCTCGTATAACAGCCTGTTCGCGCTGTGCGCAGTAATTTAACCACCCAGGAACTCCGCGAATAGCATACACTTTAGGTTACTAACCACTTGGGGCATGATTGTAGGGATGATTGAATTTCTTAAGGGAATGATGAGTGATAAATGATTAATTATTTTTAATAACAAATATAAACACACGTTTCATCTCGAAGGGCCATTCTATTGAAAGTACTTGATAAATATTCATCATCGTGCTCCAGAAACTCTCTGCAATACCCGATTACCAGAATTCCAGATCTTTCTGGAGTATGAGTCACTTTAAAAATCGCTGCCGAGGGATCGTACGCAAACTTATAACAGCAATTATATGAAACGGCACTAATAAAGTGACTTCTCAAATTAGGTGAGTCATCAATAATTATATTAATAAATAATTTTCGAAACCGAAAATGCTTTGAACGCATATCTCTCATGAACAGATTTTTAAAATATATGGAGTATACGTATAAACCCCACATATACGAGCATTCGTATATTTGTTTCCTTTTAAAAAGAAAATTTTTATGGTTAAGACCCAATATAAGAACAAAAATTTCTTTTGTATTGTAACGAAAATTTAAGTAACATTAGGTTAGACGTTAAAAACATAACTACAATAATAGAAAATATCTACATTGATGCGGACATTCCCTCCCTTGAGAGATACTGTGCTCAACCAAATTCTGTTGCTTGAATCCATTGCTTTCTCTATTTTGTTGTAACTGTGCATCAACGATAACCAATCTATACTTTTGTCACCATTCTTGGGGATTTGGGGAACCTATAATGTTCCCCATCGGAACAGGATATTGACTGTGATATTACGGGGGTAGCTTTCGGTCTCAAAATTGTATACAAGAAAGATTGTATACATCACTTGAAAAATTTCCGCTCGAGAACAAAGGAGGAAGAGGGCTTTCCCATATTTTTTACAGTATGGGATAATCTGTATGGATTGAAGATTGCATACGAGAGAGTCGAATGAGAAGCATTTATTACATGCGAAAAAGTAGCATATAATAAAGAAAATGCTATTTCTTTCTTGGTTCTCGCCAATTTTGCTTCCGATAAACTGGCAAATGCATTCGAGAGGATTAATAAATATATCGGTCACCTCTTTATTAAATTGTGCTATTCTATATATAAAGATTAATTCTTTGATTAGCATAAAACTACTCAAATTCAAACACAAACGTTTCCAATCAGGCCTCTTGCTTCGTCTGGTATGCGCTGACGCAAAACAAAACTAAATTTGTGACGCCTTGCCCTTCATATTTCTCACCCCTTCCTTCCTCTTTAATTTCTAGGAGCACTATCCAAATAGTGCTTCACATCAAATGCCATTAACGGAACGGATTAACCGAACGCAATTATACCAACTTGTTATTGGAGAACAATAAATTTTTCTGTTTTGTATTGTTTTGTTGTTTTGTATTGTTTTGTTGTTTTGTCTAATGTGATTTGGAGCACAAAAAATACAGAAAATTTGACAACAGTATTATGCCGAATAAAAGATTGTTGTTTTTGATTAACCCTATGAAATGACTCGCATTATAAACAAGCTCTCCGTTGAATCGAAAAAACAGAAATTATTTTGTTTTGTTTGCCGTTTTATAAAACTAATCAACTCATCTCGCAAAATTAATAATTTGCTTTTTCTGAGATTGAGAAAATTGAGGTTCTTTCACACCTAAGGTATAAGTTCTCAACATTATATTCAGATTTACCAAATTGCCGAGTTGTCCACTTCAATTCATTCATTAATTCTTATAAAAATACTTTACAGATTGGTTTTAACAAATTTTAAATTTTTTTTCACGTAAATTTTTAAAATATACTTTATTTAGGAAGTTTTAGATTACGCTAAAAAGAATACTTATTCCTTAAGCATTATTTAATAAATTTGAGATTTTAATTTAATAAGATTTTCTTTGTGATACTATTTCATTTATTAAAATAATCGGTTATGAAATTCCGGCTGGTTTGGACAAATAAGTCTTTTCTTACAACATTCTGGATAATCTAAAGATTGATCCACATCAACCGCGGTGCAACCAGGTATCTCGATAACCGAAACACCGCAACTGTAAATACGAAGACATTGATTGAATGACAAAATAGCAATTTATTCTCAAATTTTTATAAATACTTACCCTCGAAATTCAGCCCAACCATCTACACCGCAGGAAACTTCACCACAACGCCATGGATTTTGGTGTGTGCCAGGTGACAAAATTATATCCTCCGCCAGTACACATTTCCCGGGACGATCTTAAATAATGTATTTAATATATTTTATTTCTTTTGCAACAGATCTAAACAATTTTTTTTTTTTTGGATCCAACAATTTTTTCTTACTTGGGTCACTGTAATTGCCAACAGATGTATCAGCATAACTGATTGCAGATAACGCAAGCACACAAACAATCACCCCGAAAATTTTCATATTTTGCTTACAAAATTATAGTTTCAGTCTTAACCAAGAAACGTTCAAAATTAAAATGATTTCATTTAATTCTTGTGAAAGCTTTTATAATCGTTTTAATCATCAACCCACAAAAACAACTCAAAATTACTCAAACGAAACTTTCTTATCGCAATAAATAAGGTTAGGGTCACTTTTCTTTCCCTGGTTGAAAAAAATTTATATTGTCCATTCAAAACAAATAAAATTCACAAGAATTTTTCTGTTTTGTTATATTGTTTTTTTTTTTTTTTTTGAAAAAAAAACAAGCTTTTATTCCAGACCATTAATTAAAAGATCAAAATTTATTATGGAAAAAAATTCTCTTCTGTTTACAATAAATTATGATGATTATCACGGAAACAAAATAAATGATAATTATAAATCAGCTACACTATTTCCAATTGTAAATAAAAAGAGAGCAATCTTAATTACGATATTCCATTTAAAAATAAAAGAAAGTAATTTGAGAATGAGATGAGTTCCATTTCGAAATGAGTTTCCGTCAAATAAAACATTTACTTAGAGATAAGTTTCAAGTAAGGAGAATCGCGCAGTAAATATAAATCGGCTGAATGTGCTAATAATGTATTTATTAATCCACTTCTTGCAATTAATTGTTTAGTAATTGATTATTAATTATATTGTATAACTTATTGAGATTCTAAGGAAGAAAGATTATTACAAATTTCGAACGACGAAATTCCGAAGTGAAAAAATCCCGACTCGAAATATTCCTACAAGACAAAATACCGAATGACAAAACGACCGAAAAAATTTATAGTAATAAAAAATTTTTAATCCAAGAACACAATTAGAAACTGAGTCAGGATCGGAATTATATGCCTTGCCGCACCGGAAAAGTTATTTGTTGTTGACAGCTGCAAAGAGGCGTAACAAGTTTCGATACGAGTATATGAATTTCAAGATTTTGTCGTTCGGAATTTTGTGGTTTCGGAACATTGCCGTTCAAATTTTTGTCGCAAACACAATTTAAATCTATGATTTAATAATAATTTAACAATAAAAAATCAAATCAAATGTAAAATCAATATTGTTCTAGAATAAATTGAATATATTTGTCAAAAGAAGAGAAACGTTCATATTTGTAACTAATATACTTGGAGGGTTCATTTCCATTTGCTCTATTTTTATTTCTATTTATTTTATTATCACTTTCACCCGTCGTTGCTTTTGTTAAACGGAATACATAATTTTCAGCAGAAGTGAGTTATCACTTGTGTGGATTATCATTTCTGTGGATTATCATATCTCATTTCGAATTGGATTATTGTATCTTCAGCTCATTTTCATCTCATTTTAGGGCAATTGTCCTAATTATATCTACATATTTTAATTGGACTCATAAAATTATTTTTTAGCAAATAATAACGATATTTTCACATGAAGGTTAATCCTTCGCCACTCCGCCAAATTTAAAGAGATGTCCAAGATACAGCTATGTTGGAAATGTTGTTAATTTATCAAAAAACCCTATTCCTGAGGGAAAATACTCTGCCCACGCAGAGTAGTCCTGTGTCTCTTGCAGATTTTGTTTCAATACATATGAAGATAAAGAGTAGACTTTATATTCTTTGGCATGACATTTTAGTAAAAGCCATACCTCTGCATCTAAATATATTTGTCACCAATTTTTTTGTGTTGATTACGGTGTTTTGCTTAGCTAATGCTCATACCAATTATGGAAGTGGATGACTAAAAATTGCATAAAAATTTTGATTTCCTATGCTATCCATGACTCCCTTTCAATTTATCGGTTACGTGCACACCCATATTTCAAGTATTTCATCTATTACGTTGCGAAAAACACGAAGCATTCGTTACCAACCTAGACATGATTCTATATTCCTTAAGAATTATCTAATAAAATTAAGATTGTAATTTCATTCTTTATAAATTATTCATGCCTAATTTGTTGTGAATTTCCGAGTGGTCTGGACAAACGTGTCTCTTTTTACAACGCTTTGTATAATCAAGAGGTTGATCTACATCAACTGTGGTGCGACAAGGTATGTCACCAACATAAAAACAATACGAAGTATAAAACTGATTTATATATTGAAATAACATTTACTCCAGAAATTTAGTCCATCCATTTAGTCACCGCAAATAACTTTGTCGCAGTGACGTGCAATTTTGATGCGCGCCTGGTAACAATATTAAATCCGTTGCCATGACAAAACGGGATGATCTGAAAGAATCTCTTTACTGTAATTCAGTTCAATTTTTGTTCTAATTTACGGTAGTCGGAGAAGGTAAGACTTATGGCGTTATTACACAAACCGAAACTATGCTGCTTTTCCGATTCCCTTTTGTGTTTTTCTCTGCTTTGAGAGCTTATTTATAGAGCTAATAAGCTCTCAAAGCAGAGAAAAATGAGAGCAAACACAAGAGGGAATCGAAAAAGCAGCATAGTTTCGCTTTGTGTAATAACGCCATTAGATCACCATAATCACTCTAAAATGCACTACGAAACGTATTGCGAAATAAGGAGAACAAACAGTATTACTCCAAACAGTTCAGCCCAAACTAATGATGCTCATAGTGGCATACTAGATACGCTGTCATCTAGCTCTAATAATAATGATTCACTCTGTGCTGTTGGATATTTCAGTTTAAGTTCAATTTCATAATGACTCTTGTTCTATTCCAACTAACGTTAATAAATCCCATTAACGAGCGAAATAAAATGTAAGATTTGATTTTTATATCTAATTCTCCGAATGTATTTCCTCCTAAATGTATTTTTCTTATTTTCCCGCCTAGTATTCGTCATACTACTTTAACACTAAAAATTGATTTTTATAAATATCATCCATTAATTTCTCTAATTGATCGAGTATTCAGTCATAATAATTGCTAGTTTATCATCATTAGTGCGTCCTTAGCGAAGTTGATTGACATTCTTTACTTAGATATCAACAATTTTCGCTTAAAAGAAGTGTTGACAAATTGCTTTCATTTACAAAGGGCTTAAAGAAATCGGAAAGTCTTAGTAATAAATGTTTGAATAAATTTCAAAATTCTATTAGATAGATTTTAAAGCCAAATATTTAAAATTTTCGCGTGAATTTAATTTTTTAAAACAATTTTTATATTGGCATTATATTATGAATACTGAAAGTAATATTAAATATAGTTCTAAAGAAATGTTCGACTGATATTCCGATATCCATATTCTTAGAAGATGAATCCGTTTTATGGTCTTTAGAAGTCAGTGATTCCTTTTGCAAAGCCTTTCCAATCTAACTTTCATCCCAATAACTACACTCCAGATTTTTCCTCTTGGAACAATGCTGGTACAATTATGAATTTTAACACTTTATTGTTAAGTGTCGAAGACGTAGTAAATCTTGAATACGTATTGATAAATTAAAGGTATCTTATGCTCTTCCTATTTTGAAATCAGGGAGCAGACATTCTATTGAAAATTATAGGTCTATATCTAAGTTGTCTAATATTCCACAAGTTTAAAAGAAATTATTAATGAGAAAATTTATTCTTCTGTAATCTTCAATTTGCCAAAATCAACATGGATTTCTTCCCATACGCTCGACATGGCGCTTGATAAAATAATCAAATTTCAATCATTAATGCCATTTGTTTCTTGTGAAGGCGTCGCTTGTACCCCGGCATGCCTTGCATGTGTAAATCCGGCATGCCCTGCGGGCCATAAAACTTCGACGAGGCAAAAAATGTTATCTCAATATGTAAAAATAAAATTATTACAGGGTTTTAACAACTAATTGTTATCAGTTTCCGCGGCAATGTAAATATTTGAAAAATTCTTGAAACAAATTAATTTCTCAACAGAAAAATTAAAATTTCTTATTTTTTAAAATTTCTCATACAGTAGTTAAAATTAAAATTTCTCATACAGTAGTTGGTGTACGCGCACGCAAACACAAGTATGCGTAATTTATGGTCGCGTTATTTTTATTATTTTATCATATTTTTCTTATTTACATTTTGACACCCCACACCCAATGAATTAAGACCTTAATCACTTTGTTATTCATTTGTAACGCATTAAAATAAGCAACTATATACATTATACCTTCTGAAGCAGAATCAGACCCTCTTATTCCGTCTGTTCTTAGATTGGCGATTAACAGTTCCAGTAGTTTCTATAGTTTCTATAGTTTCATAATAAAACAATTTCATTAATATTCATTCAAACTTTATTTCAATAAAAAACATCGTTAGGGATTTTTATTTGCGCGTTAGTGAAATATATAAAAAAGTGGTTTACATTTTTGGCAACTGAATACATATAAACTTCGTGCATACTTAAATAAATATGTACATCTCTTGCGGAAACTAAGGCAAATAAAACAATTTAAGATTCTTCAAATTATTGCAAGCATTAATTTTGCCATGTCAGTTCGAAAAAATGAAGTTAAATGTGAATTTTTATTAAATAAATTAAGCAAAATTAACAAAAATAAGTAGCTTTAAAATTTCATTACTTTTTAAATTTGAAATTAATTTTTTTAAATGGCTTTTTTCGATTTTTCTTCAATCGAAGTTTCTTCGACTGCGCTCAATGGGTTCGACGGGTTAATAAAGCCGAGACGTTGTCTCATCAGCATGGGAAGCTATTATTTCAAGCTTTTGTCCTCTGTTTGGCATAGTCTAGAGCATTTATCAGTATACGTTTTTCCAGCATACGATACTCGAGTATCATACATTCAATATAACTCAATTTCAACGTGCCTGCACGATATTCCGCCCATTTAAACTCATCCTGCTCTAGAGTAGTAGGAAACACGCGCAACAGTAGCATGAGACGAGTTTGTAGAAATTGCCACGCCCTCGAATCGAGACTAGTTTCGAGTGCGCAATCGATATGTAACAAATCCATAGCACGTTCGGATTGTATCCAATGCTCGAGCTGATCCAACTGCATATTGAACACTCGTACGAATCCCAATAATTTCGGTGAAACATAAACCGGTGCCGGTAACAATTGCAGTTCACCAAATTTCGCTATTTGTAACATTTCCAATAGTTGAGCACGTTGCGCATACAATGGATCCGAAGTACTAAGACCCAACTTAATGGAAACGCTATCTTTTGGGTTATTTAGATTGATGAAACTGTGAATGGATCGAATTTTTATAGATAAAATTAATTTGAAAAAAGTACGCGCAACAATTTGAACCCACCTACCCGTTGTGTATCATCAAATCGGCATTAGAACGATCACCGTAATGTATAAAAATCTGTTCGCCTCGTTTGAAATTCGCCTGAGCCGAACTTTCCATACATTGCGTTTCCATATTATAGAAAGAAGTAACCACGCCATGTTTGTGATTTGCCATATCCCAGAACGGGATTAAAGCGGCTATGGTGTCTAGTGGTAGCGAATTTTCACTACCGCCCACCTTCTTGGAGTCGATAGCATCTGTTGTGGCAACGGAGACAGTGGTGGAGCGAGGAATTAAATTTTCGCGTGTCATGACAGTCGAAACGGCCCAACTGAAAATTCCAGTTTTCAAGTTTATAAATAATTTTAATACTCATGAAATTTAATTAAAATCAAATAATTGCAAAAACTCTTGCAACAGTTTTATGACTTTATCCTTAAATTAATTTTTCTTTTTGCTTGACTTAAAAATAATTATATATTAAAATTACGCTCTAAAAAGACGAAATGGAGGGAACAAATTTTGTTCCTATGAAGCAAATTTTTACACCATCACTTTTGAAACTTTTTCTATAATTATTCGGAACTAGCAGAATACCAATCGAATAATTAACTTTTTGTTGATGTTTTTCAGGCACAGGCAAATCTTTTCTCGTGAAATGGCAGCTCCCAAGAGCAATAAATTTTGTCATTTCATAAAAACGTTCAACCTTAAATCTTTAGATTCCTTCGGAAGCTTTTTTTAGCAATTCAAGAATTTTTATTGAAAATTCATGCGCATTAATTTCTGAACAAATTTTTAAAATTTTTGGTAATAATCATTCATGACCACCCGACATTATCTTCTTCTACTCTCTCTTCTATCTCTCTTCTACCTATCTTGTCATAATCGTCATTATCATCGTCATCATCATCAATTAAGTATTAATTATAATTCCTTTGGCCTATTTCTAAATGTCAGGACTATTAAATAAATAATGAATTAAATTTTTTTGCTCTCACCGATGAGAGCAATTTGTAAATAAAGAAAAAATATAAAAGTAAAAAATTAAGACTCCTAAATGTATATCAAAGCTCCGATTTTAAAATTAATTCAATCGCCAGTAAGAGAACTGTCACAAAATTATTTCCAAAAAAATTTAAATGTTCGATATTATTTAAATATTAATCACCTACACTTATTTTAAATAAACGTAAAAAAATTTGTAATAAAAATTTAGTCTTGTAAATAAATGTGATTTAAAATTTCAATTTATTGAATGCATCTGGAATTTATTAAATGAATTTTATATTATTTTCAGAGTAAATTATTTAGTATGCCATCGTTTATAGCTTTTTTTGTATACCAACAATTTAAGCATCGGACTGACCGAAGCTTTCATACCCTGCACCTTCATACTTTAATTCCAAAAATCCGTGGAATGACCGTGCCAATTTTTCAGAGTACACATTTTCTTGCAACCATATAATTCTATTAATTTCTGAAAAATTGACCTAAACCTGAATGACTGACTAAATCTGATGGTTGCGAATTGATTTGATCAATGAATTTCGAGTCCTTCGCCACGAAGGTGAGTTAGTGGTTTCAACCACGAACGTGATTGTAAGTGAGAACAGCAATGCAATCTAAAATGGCATTAGAATTATAATAGAATAGAAATAGAATAGAACTTATAACACAATACATACAGATTCCACATGGATTGTATGGACAGGCAGCGAATGTATTTACTCCCTGGTGCCCGATATCATCAGGTTGTATAGAGACCTCATTCATTATTCGATTACCCAGTAAGCAAGAACGCGAGGCACTCGGGCCCCCTAGGTAATGCCTATGTAAATGTGATCAAGTATCTAGTCGATACGGCGCGCAAAATTTCAAGCATATAATTATGCCTATGTTTTCCACTAGGTTAAATATTCGTTTTAGAAAGTTAATGTTCGTTTTATAATTGGAATGAGTGGTATTGGGTTGATTTTACCAATTTTCGACAATAAACAGTAATAGGCAGCCGGAATGTCTGATGGACAAGGCTAAATTAAATCAGATGATTCTGAGTTGGAATATAATTACTTTCCTATATCCTTCATGCCTTACGGATTGAAGCACAAATTGCCATAACCCTTCAAATGTAGGGGTAAAATAAAAAGTGTATACATGTGTATGTGCATGCTTATGCACTGGGACGTTTTATCAATTACTTTGCAACAAAATAGCAATAATCTTGATTTATTTTTATTGAAAATTTATAGCATCTGCTTGAAAAATATTTACCGAGCGCTTTACCTAATTTTATTTAAACCTAGTTATAGTTTGAATCGATTGTTTTATTTATTTATTTACTACCTATTTTTTCCTTTCACAAAAAATAAACGTACGCACAGATTTAGGTGTGAACTCGTACTCATATATGATAATGCATGTTAATGAATTTACGCAAAACCTTGTTCCCAAGCAAGGTTCTTTGGTACACATGTAATAAATTGAGGCAAATTTTTAATTTAAATTTCTAATTACTTGTAAGTTTTATAGGTTTTTATAAGCTTACAATTTTATATTTATTATTATTTTATATTTATTATTATATATTATTTATTGTTTCATATTTGCCTTTGCTTTATATTAATTATTGTTTTATATTTATTATTATTACATCTATTATTATTGTGCCCTACATCCAAAGGGTGTTAAGTTTGTTCCCCGGTTTCTAAATCATTAAAGGATGCACAACAAATGACGATTAGCTCATAATCACCTCCTGAATCTATATAGTCATGTCCATTAATCTGACCTATTTGAATAACACGAACATGGGTTTGGATGTGGATACGATTATGACCTTCACCCAGGCAGTATAACATTATTGCTTTTCAATTTTGTTTTGATTCAAAACAAAAATTTTCCCTTTTTTATGCGAAGCATTCGATCTTGTTTTTTGGGCTAGTTAAATTACGTTCACACATAAATGAGTGATATCTTTTCCTGGTACTCAAAGTATTTCGTAATATTCTGTTCAGTAGTTTCACCCTTAATTACAAATTATCCATTTTTCACCTTCCAGGAGATTGCGAGGTGTCGCTAAAAGCATTTGTAAATAAAGAATATGCAATTATACAAATAAAACAAATTTCATGTACGGGATTCTTAAACAATTCTACACAGCATTGTTTCCCAGCAATTCTTCTTTCCATTAAATTAAATTCAATTATATTTTCGTTAGCTCTGTAGGATTCTATTGATGTACGCTCGGTAATCGGGTACGCCACTTTTATGACATCCTCGCCTAAACCATCCCTCTCCCTCCTTCCGCCAAACTATAGACTACAATGAACAATTTTATTGAAACGGCATTTGCAGTCTCACATTATTTCAATCAGCTAAAGACTAGTTTAAAAAATTGGTATTCATTGGCAGTGTTTTTGTTTTTTTATTCCTTGTCCATCATTCATTGATGATTCTTTTCAGAAAAATTATTAATCAATGATATAATCAGTCTCATTCCCATCAATAACCAGTTTTAAGTATTACGTAAAGTGTTAAAGAAATATTAGTCATAAACCGAACAAATGCAATTCATAAAATATATTTTATATTAGTCGCTGTAAATCAAATCCGATTAAGTCCATAATGCTAAATACTGGAAGAAATTAATATTTTTTGTTTTTATTTTTCACTTTCAATTACATTTCAATTTTTTCTAACTGAATTATATTTTGAATTTTTTAATTTTGATATTCTGATATAATTTGAATTTATTAATTTGTATAACATGAAATTGGCAAAACCTTCAGACACTGAAAAGAATTAAACTTTATTATTTTATTAAAATTCCGCTTAATAAGAAAATTCTGATAATAAAAGGCTAGCTTCCTTAACACCACAAATATGTTGATAGCAATAATTTCTTTTGTTCTTTAATAAATACACGAATCCCTAGCGCATCAAATAAAATAAATACTTTGTGCAAAACAGACCTAGCTCATTAAAACTCTTTTAGCGGGCTGCTTTCAATCCATTTCGGGTCAAATTTTGGCAGGAAATTTGAGTCTTTTCAAATGGTCGACGCAAGCTTTGAAATTGATTTTAAATTAACTTCCCGATAAGCTAAAAATTGCAGGATTAACTAAACACCCGCATCCATTCTGAGATAGGAAATTCAAAGGAATCACATACATTTGATTTTTGAAATTATTCTAAAATAAATCAAATATATGGTTAAAAATATCAAGCACCCTTACCACCACACGATTATATTAGACTCTTATTGAGAAATCTTAGAAAACCTTCCTTAATGGTATTTTGAACAGTCTACAAAACAATTTTTCATATGCGCCCGCTTTAAGACATCGAAATGTATTTATGAAATTTTTTATTTTTGTTGGGCACATTGAACTCACTCTTTTACGCGCACTTACGACACTATTTTAGATCTTCTGCTTCCTCACTCTCTCTTCCACTTTCCTATAAATTGCCCCTACCACATCCACGCCCCTTTGACTATCGATGAAATGTGAACTCAAGTCTCGATTTTCCGTTTTCCGGCTTCATTTTTCAGCGGATGCAAATGCACACAACGGTTACTACTATTTATCCCAGCCCAAACGAACGCATCCATGTGTATGGAAGAGCATAAATGAATGTATTAATGAATGAATGAATGAATGAATTGATAAGTGCGAAATTTTATTTTTAAAAGAATTGGAGATGGAGCGAGAAATGTCGTCAAACTTTTAAAGTCTACGACCGAATTTTAATTTAATTGTCATAATTTCAAATTTTGAGACTTTTATGATGTAAAATTACTTCAAGAGATTTCCAAAAAACTTCTTGCATTGCTCAGGATTCTTTAAGGGAGAACTGACTAAGCTTAAAATAGTCTTTTAAATTCTATCAAAAAATATGTTCATAAAATTTTATTTTAAAATATTTTTAAATTTAATTCTTAACAAATTTAATTTTTTTTTATTTTTTTAAAAAATAAATTTATAAATTTAGAAAATTATAAAATCTTTGATTCTGATTATTAATAAGATTAGATAACAAGTTCACAAATCGAAATGATATTCATATTTATTACTTAAAATTAAGGCATTTAAGAACGTGACACTCATCAGTTCATTATGAGATTATTAAGATAAGCTAAGTTGAAAAAGATACTTAAATCCAATCCATTCAAACGTCATTGCAATGAAGTGTGGTAATATATTGTAACGATGTTTCTAAGCCTGGGTATAACTCCGTCTCGCCAGGGTTTGTTTTATAAAAAATAAAATACTTTGTATTTCTTCATTTTATTTTATTTTTAATTTCTTCTTTACAAAGTTGCTTATGAGTCGAATATCTTAATAATCTAGTTACAGTAGTTCTTACGACTAGTTCTTATGATTATTCTTCATGCAAATACTATAATTTTGTGCGACTATTGATCGCGGCGAAATATGCGACCAACCTCTTGTCGCGTATTCCTTTTACGGGGGTTTACCAAATATCGACGTATTAGTAAAAAAAATATTTTTATGCTGCTTTTATACGTCAACAATTGGACCGTCCGGTAATAATATTAGCCTGTTTCTTTTTAATCTCTTTTTACGCGGTTTTCCTTGCAATCATTTTACGCGGTTTTCATTGTAATATGCCCTGAACTGACATAATAAAGAAATTTACAACAAGAGTTTGGGTTTGGCGTCCGATTAAAATCACTCGGCCATTCTCAAATAAATTACCGTAATCTACGATTCGAAATTGGCGTCCGCTAAAAAGCACTCAGCCACTACTAGTTGGTTCTTATACTATTGGTGTCCGCTTAAAAGCCCTCGGCCAAAGTACAAGCTAATTTACAACGTTTTATGAATTTTCAAAATTACTACGAGTTAGTATGATCTACCTGGCGTCCGCTTAAAAGCACTCAGCCACTACTGGTTAGTTCTTATACTATTGGCGTCCGCTTAAAATCCCTCGGCCAAAGTATAAGCTAATTTACAGCGTTTTATGAATTTTCAAAGTTACTATGAGTTAGCATAATCTATTTGGCGTCCGCTTAAAAGCACTCAGCCACTACTGGTTAGTCCTTATACTATTGGCGTCCGCTTAAAAGCCCTCGGCCAAAGTATAAGCTAATTTACAACGTTCTATGAATTTAAAAGTTACAAAGTTACTACGAGTTAGTATAATCTACTTGGCGTCCGCTTAAAAGCACTCAGCCACTATTAGTTAGTTCTTATACTATTGGCGTCCGCTTAAAAGCCCTCGGCCAAAGTATAAGCTAATTTACAAGGTACAAGGATTGACTTACCACTTGAATTATGAGATCCAAAAGAGATCGAATGAGCTTTCACACTCGATTTTATAGTCACATCAAAACAAGTTTTGATGTGAATTGTTGTTTATCGGAAACGGAATCCTATAGCGGATCACCCACCATAATTGTTGCTACATGTTTTTTTTTAATTTCAACAAATTTATTCCATTTCGGAACGGCATATTTTTTATGCCCGTTCTTTGTTTTTGATATCGTTTCGAGAACCTTCTAAGTGTTGTTGTTTGTGTTTTAGTTTCTATGCCAGTAATTATATGTGTTTACTGATTGTTGTTTTGTTTTAAATCCTATGCTTTTATTTCTTGTTGTCTGGTTGTTCTGTTTGGTGTGTTTATGTGTTGTATTTTTTAAAACAAATGCTTTTAAATTGTTGTTTCGTGAATAGCGTTTCCATGTGTTTGTTCAGGGTTCCTTTTTATTTGCCTCCACTGTACCATTTTTGTTCTCTTTTACTTTTCTTCATAAACGATCGCCTGATCTTACGGTAGTTTTCCAGCCTTTAATTTGTGGGACGCAAGCGTCGAATTAGTTCCAGTCCTATGCTCGCTTGTGTTAAAATGTAGTAAATAAAAATGTAGTGGAGAAATGTAAAGAAAGTGTATATTTCTTTACAATATATCACGTAACTACTGGTTATATGTATGTATTCCTATAAATTTACAGCAATAGCATTCACAGTAAATAGCAGTCCTCCTTTAAAACAAAAAGGATCCATAAAATCTGACGAATCCGAGCGAGTGCTCTCGTCGAAATGAGTCTCTAACAAGAGTCGAAGAAGATTTATAAAACTATACATGTTTTCCTTGAATATTTAATTTGAACTTATGTTCCGCTCTAATATTTCGCCCTATCCATAATTTTACATAATTCTCGTAAAATATAAAAAAATCGAACTATTAACAAACATTGTCATTCAATGAACTATTGAATAAGAATCATAAAAGACATTATACGTTTTGAGTCTCCTAAATTACACACATATTAAAACGATTTTTCGATGTGTAATGAATTTATATAGATTGCATAATTCGTAAAAAACTAATACATTCTTCAAAAAGTGACTTTAATGACAGTCACAACGTATTCATAAAATTATATGCTCCGTATCTCCAGAATTTAATATTCTGAGAGGTGTTCGGAATTTACTTTTGATTAAAAGTCAAACGACTTAAGAGCCATGGTTGAACCTCATTTCTGAATCCATTTTGGGGCATCATTAAGTTTTATCAAAAGATGTTCCTGTATAGATGTTTGCTTGGTAGTCTTTAATATTCAATTTCTTTTTCTCGAACTTTTGTTTCCGGTTGGTTTTTGTTTATTTTTTATGTTGCAATTTATAAAATTTATAAAATCGTATTGGCAATATTTTTCACTATTCCGTAACATCTGCTTTACGATGACACATGTTCATTAATATATATTGTACTACATATGCATAATTTATGTAAAAGTCGGGGAGAGCTCTTCGAAAATAATATTCCCTCTCAAATAAGCGACGCACACTATTACCTGTACGCGAGTTAATACGGTAGCATTTTGGATGAATAAATTATAGTACATACCGGAATGGTAGATAGAGATGTCCATGAGCTGGTATACCCAGGTGTATGTATGCAGATTGATATAAAACAGTTTTCAATAAAGACATAACAGAGCCTTAATTTAGAGATTCCAACTGAAGACCCTTTTTTGCTTTATTTATCGAGTTGAATTAAATTTAAATAAATGTTAGCCAAGGTCTTTATGTAAAGATATATTCAATTTCATTTTAAACTGAAGCTCGTAATATTTTTGATGTTTCGAATGGTAAAAAAATGGTTTTGGTACTTAAGGTGACCAAAGAAACATTAACTCTAAATTATTTCTGTCTGTCTGTCAGGCTGGTGGGACCGCCCATCACAATCGAAAGGTAGAACCAATAGACCTAAAGTTGCAAAAATCTACTTAGAATTGTGGTGAATAAATTCAAAGCAATTTTCGAGCTTAACTGCGATAAAAATTTTTGACATTTTAGCATTGACAGATCAGAAAACTATCTTGAGAGTAACCCCCTTATTCGAGTTAAGTGACAAAACTCAACTCAATGACACATGTCATTCCAATGGCTTATGTCACAAATAACTATTCGGGTTAAAATTTAAAAGCTCTCCGGATGACATTTGTCATTTTTATTGTTATGATCTCAAAAGCAGATAACAAGAATATAATCAGGTTTTGAGAACCAAAAAAACTACTTGCGATAATAGAAATTCAGCGAAATAGTATTTGTGTTCATTATTCTAACATTTTCTGTATTCACTTTGAATTATATTGAATTCAAAGGTTAGCCAATCCGACCAATACAATAAAGCAACTCATACATAAAATATGTTTATTTCAAAATTATTTCAAAAACCTGTTGCTATTTTTTATACGTCAAAATTAATAGAAAATATTGTTATTCAAAGTTCGAATCATACATTCTCGTCTAACTTTTCCTGTTGCTTTTCAACTTTTAAATACAACAATGAGTGATATCTTCCCAAGCATAACTATGCCAAATAGTTGAGAAGCAGCCGGAAGAAGTTTGGTTTTTGTTTATTTTTTATGTTGCAATTTATAAAATTTATATAATCGTATTGGCAATATTTTTCACTATTCCGTAACATCTGCTTTACGATGACACATGTTCATTAATATATATTGTACTACATATGCATAATTTATGTAAAAGTCGGGGAGAGCTCTTCGAAAATAATATTCCCTCTCAAATAAGCGACGCACACTATTCCCTGTACGCGAGTTAATACGGTAGCATTTTGGATGAATAAATTATAGTACATACCGGAATGGTAGATAGAGATGTCCATGAGCTGGTATACCCAGGTGTATGTATGCAGATTGATATAAAACAGTTTTCAATAAAGACATAACAGAGCCTTAATTTAGAGATTCCAACTGAAGACCCTTTTTTGCTTTATTTATCGAGTTGAATTAAATTTAAATAAATGTTAGCCAAGGTCTTTATGTAAAGATATATTCAATTTCATTTTAAACTGAAGCTCGTAATATTTTTGATGTTTCGAATGGTAAAAAAATGGTTTTGGTACTTAAGGTGACCAAAGAAACATTAACTCTAAATTATTTCTGTCTGTCTGTCAGGCTGGTGGGACCGCCCATCACAACCGAAAGGTAGAACCAATAGACCTAAAGTTGCAAAAATCTACTTAGAATTGTGGTGAATAAATTCAAAGCAATTTTCGAGCTTAACTGCGATAAAAATTTTTGACATTTTAGCATTGACAGATCAGAAAACTATCTTGAGAGTAACCCCCTTATTCGAGTTAAGTGACAAAACTCAACTCAATGACACATGTCATTCCAATGGCTTATGTCACAAATAACTATTCGGGTTAAAATTTAAAAGCTCTCCGGATGACATTTGTCATTTTTATTGTTATGATCTCAAAAGCAGATAACAAGAATATAATCAGGTTTTGAGAACCAAAAAAACTACTTGCGATAATAGAAATTCAGCTAAATAGTATTTGTGTTCATTATTCTAACATTTTCTGTATTCACTTTGAATTATATTGAATTCAAAGGTTAGCCAATCCGACCAATACAATAAAGCAACTCATACATAAAATATGTTTATTTCAAAATTATTTCAAAAACCTGTTGCTATTTTTTATACGTCAAAATTAATAGAAAATATTGTTATTCAAAGTTCGAATCATACATTCTCGTCTAACTTTTCCTGTTGCTTTTCAACTTTTAAATACAACAATGAGTGATATCTTCCCAAGCATAACTATGCCAAATAGTTGAGAAGCAGCCGGAAGAAGCAAATGAGACAGAACGAATCGAATCTTGAATAATTGCGATCAATGGTGAATATAAAGAGCTTTCGTGCTGTCACCGCTTAACCAGAATACCGATCACAAATTAGAATGACAAAAATTATAACAAATTTGTTATAAATGACTTGTGTCATTGCTCGCCAGAATCGGGGGTAAGTTTAGATATTTTATTTATTTAAGGAATAAAATTAAATTACTTCAAATTATAGTTTTAAACATTTCGAATAATTTTTCCTAACTGACTGAGTAACTTTTGTGTTTGACATATAAAGCGAAACAAATTTGATGTAGATTTTGACGAATAAAGCGAAACATATCTGATGTACATAAATTCAAATAAACAAGCGCATACAGACCTATTTAGTGCTAACATCCTCCCCCTCGTTAATACAATACGTAGTTGTTTTTAACCATAATTATTTTCGGATGACATTTTCTGAACATTAAATTGTGCTAGTTTGGTAACTGGCCGCTGAAATTTGCCTTCGTTTGTGACAACTGTCACACTTCTGATAATACCGTCTTTTCCCGGATAAGTTGATTCAATGATTCCTCTGGGCCACATATTTCCCAGTAAATTAGAGTCAACTATTATTACTACATCTCCTGCTTCAAGTGATTTGTTCTTTGAATACCATGTGGTCCGTTTTGTTATTGTTGGGAGATATTCATCTACCCAACGATTCCAAAATAAATCAGCGAAATATTGTACTTTTCTCCTTAGCGGGAGATCAGCATTGCAAAATTCATCCAAAGGCTTTTCATCAAATGACACGTATGTAAGAGGTCTCGAATTAATAATGCGTCCGCATTCGAGCGTTGTAAAGTGAATCCTCTTTAAAAATGACAGAAGGAAGTATTTGTCGAGGGACTTTTTTCACAGACTGTATCATTTGTGCCCAACTTCCGCCCATATGAAGTGCGGCAGGTGGATTAAAATGCCATGTAGCATGTGGAGTAGTAAATTTAAGGGACACCTTAAAATCAATCTCCTTAATTGTCCGTTTCAACTCCTTTTCAGCGCCTCTAAGATTAGTTCCGTTGTCGCAAAAAATTTCTATTGGGGTTCCACGTTTTGCAATGAAGTTTTGTATGACCATTATACAACTGTCGGTTGCCATATTGCTTGCAATATAATCAAACAAGTGAACAGAACTCCCCAACGTTTTTCTTCATGTCGTGAAATTTTGGCATGCAATAGACCAAAGTAGTCGATGCCTACATAAGTAAATGGCCGTGTAAATGGAGATAGTCGTACCTTCGGATGATCAGCCATTTCAGGCGCTTTAGGAAATGAATTATTATTTTTACATTTCTGACACTTTTGCCGAATAGACTTTAGTTCAACTCTTATGCGAGAAATATAAAATTTCTGCCACAACTCATTGATGCATGTTCGATGTTTATGTATGTGATGAAATTTTTTGTGATAATATTGTATGAGTAATTTGGTGCAATGGTGCTTTCTTCGCAGAATTATAGGGCGTTTTGTATACTCGGAAATATTAGGTGCTAAACGGTGCTACCGTTTACACGGAGCACCAAACCTTCGTCGATGTATGGAGAGCATGTATAGAGCGGACTTGATTTAGGAACTCCATTATTTGGAGAATTACTTAAAATGGAAATCTCATCTTTGATGAAGAAGATTTGATAAAGAAGGCTCCAAAACAACCACTATCAATTCCGCGTATGGAACTTATGGCGGCAGTTCTCTGCGTCAAGCTAGCAAAATCAATCTGTAGCATGCACAAATTAAATTTCGAAAGGCGCTTGTTCTGGTCTGATTCAAATTCTGTTTTGGGCTGGTTAAGTGCAGACCCACGCAGATATAAGCAATTTGTCATGTATTGTATGGCGGAGATTTTGGAAAGCAGCACATTCTAAGAGTGGAGATATGTACCTACAAGTGAAAATGTAGCCGATGAAGCGACAAAGTGGAAGAATAAATTCCAATTCGATATGAAAGGTAAGTGGTTTGCCGGTCCAACATTTTTAAAACAGCCTGAGAGCATGTGACCGTTGAAAAAGACTGTCAAAAATCCCTCTCAAGAGTTGAGGCCACACATGGTAATGGCCCATCTAAACAATATCAAATATGACCAATTAATTGACTTTCAAAGATTTTCTTCTTGGCGAAAATTGGTGAATACACTTGCAAATTTATATAAATTCTATTATTTGAAACAAAAGATCTCTCTAAAGAAAAGTATTTCCTTTTGCATTCCGGATTACTCAGAAATATTAAAGAATTCTGAGAGATATTTATATCTTCTGGCCCAATATGATCATATTGGGCCAAAAGATATAAATATCTCTCAGAATTCTTTAATATTTCTGAGCAATCCGGAATGCAAAAAGAAATACTTTTCTTTAGAGAGATCTTTTGTTTCAAATAATAGAATTTATATAAATTTGCAACTGTATTCACCAATTTTCGCCAAGAAGAAAATCTTTGAAAGTCAATTAATTGGTTATATTTGATATTGTTTAGATGGGCCATTATCATGTGTCGCGTCAGTTCTTCAGAGGACTTTTTGAGTCTTTTTCAACGGTCACATGCTCTCGAACTGTTTTAAAAATATTGGACCGGCAAACCACCTACCTTTCATATCGAATTGGAATTTATTCTTCCACTTTGTCGCTTCATCGGCTACATTTTCACTTGTAGGTACATATCTCTACTCTGAGATTGTGCTGCTTTCCAAAATCTCCGCTATACAATACATGACAAATTGCTTATATTTGCGTGGGTCTGCACTTAATCAGCCCAAAAGAGAATTTGAATCAGACCAGAACAAGCGCCTTTCGAAATTTAATTTGTGCATGCTACAGATTGATTTTGCTAGCTAGACGCCGAGAACTGCTGCCATAAGTTCCATACGCAGAATTGATAGTGGTTGTTTTAGAGCCACCTTGGCTTTTGCGCTCACCAAAGAACATTGGACATCGTTCCCAGTTTCGATCCGTAAGTAAGCAACTGCTGCATATGCCATTTCGCTAGCATCCACGAATACATGAACATGAACATCCATGAATACACGAATACATCCACGAATACCATCTAGGAAATGTCTCTTGATTTTTGGAAGCAGATTAATCATCAATCAGTTTATTTCATCGGTCCATCCGTCGGTTGTTCTCCATACCTCTTGAAGTAAGTATTTTTAAATATACCAAGTACGACGATAGGAAACCCAGTGGATCAAATATTGACATCAAAGTTCTCAATACGTCGGTTTTTCAAAAATACCGATTTTTGTTCCAGATAGAATGTTTTTATTAACGCAATTTAGGTTAAGAATGTAAGTAAAGGTATCGCTAGATGGTAACCACCACATACCTAAAGCTTTTTCTATGATGATTTCGGATTTTTCTTGACCAATCGGAATAACAGTTTGATCTTCTAGCCCACTCAGCGCATCCATAATAACTTTTGAATTTTACTTCCAATTTCTAAGGAAGAATCCACCTTGACTGTGAACAAACGAAACTTGCTTTGCTAGTTTAATAACTTCCATCTCGGTATCTGCACAATCCAGTAAATCGTCAACATAGTGATGATTTATAATAGAGTCCACTGCTCGGGGAAATTCTGTGATGAATTCCATCGCATTCTTATTCTTAACATATTGCACCAAGGTCGGAGAGCAAGCAGCGCCAAAGGTCATTACCTGCATGACAAATACCTCAGGATGTCTACTACTCTCACCATTTCGCCACAAAACGACCTGATGGAACATTTCCTTTATAACTGCGCAGATCGCAATTTTTCGCATTAACCATATAAAGCTGATAAAAGTGGCTTCAAGAGATCGGGTCCTTTGAGAAGCATTGTATTTAAGGAGACACCTCGTACTTTTGCTGCAGCATCCCATACAAGTCGAATTTTATTTAGTTTATTAGGATTTGTAACCGTAAATATAGGAAGGTACCAAACGTTTTTACCCTTTTTTTAAAAGATCGTCTATCTGCTTATTGATGATAATAACTTGTTTTGGCAGTTGCACTGCTGGAACACATGATATCCTAAGAGACGTGCATGGAAATTTTGTCCACCGCCATGAATTACCTATCCTATTCACGTCTTAGATGCAAAGGGTTCATTAGTAGAACATTCAATTGTTTTTAATAAATTACAAACATATTCATTATTAAGACCAATAATAGTCTGAGGAACCGCATTTTCATATTCCATGAACGGTATATTCCGCAGATGACGAAAACTTGAAAATTCTTCTCTTCTTATATTTTGCATTGGTAATGATAAATTCTGCACAGTTCGTACATTAGTAAGTTCATATTGCTTCGTATTTTCTTTGTGGTTTGATACTTTCAAGTTTACTTTTATTGAACATTTTTCAATTCTGGTTGTTTTCGATGACCAGTTTAAGTATAAGTCTTCTATTTCGCCATTAAGTTCCAACTGATCGCACATATCTTGTTGGTTGAAGTGTCACATTTGAGCCGTCATCTAAGAATGCATAAGTTTTGATCGTTCGTCCCTTATTGTGTAGACTAACTGGTACAATTTTAAAATACGTGTTATTATTAGAACTCGAATTTGAATGAGTTGTAACAGTTATCGGGTTCTGTTTAAATTTATGCAGCAATTTGTGATGTCTTGCTTCGCAATCTTGCACTGGATATTTTTAGTCAGAGCATCTAAAGTTTCCGTGTCTTCTAAGACAAAGTCGACATAACTTGAGCGATCGTATCTTGTCCCAACGATCCACCAATTTCATACGAATAAATTTGTCACACATATCGATCGAATGATGAGTCTTATGGCACATTGAGGAAATACTCCTATTTACAGGTATAGCGTTTCCATTGTGAGTATGTAGATTAGCATTGGATTTATTTGTTAAAAGGGTTGGACTTACTTTTGTAACAACCTCGGCAACGTCAAATGAACTTGAAAAGGTACTTATGTTAACTTCCCGATTCGCAGCGAAAATAGCCCAATTGAACTTCGTTTGTGCGGGTAGCTTGTTAACGAGTTCCTGAAGCAAAAGAGAGTTGTTCATATGAGCAGTCAACTCGAAAGCTTCCAATGTTTAACGGAGGTTTCTGACTGTTTTAGCGTAATTAACAAGAGTCTCCAATTTCCCAGCTCTTGGTGGTGATTCTGATCGAATTTTATTTAGTAGTGAAGATATGATGATTTCTGGTAGACCAAAAATCATCTAAGAGTACGAATCACCTCCGGAACATTCTTAGGAAGTAAAAGATGACAACTAATAGCATCATAATTTCCGTTTCAGGGTTTTCTGCAGCAAAGATTTTCAGAGTATGAATAATTACAAAGCTTCGTACTTTCAGTGAACGAACTGATGAATAATGGCCATTCTCCAGGTTTCCCTGAGAAGACTGGTAACTCTTTGGATATCGCTTGACGTGCATAAAGTTTATCTTGAGTGGGAAGCGCCATATTGTGGTTATCTTGACACCGGCTGCTGGTGTGACTGTGGCAAAGGATCGATATATTCGTCTGGTTGCGGTAACTTCGACACCCATTCTTTAGTGCGTAAAGAAGTAGCACTGTAATTACTTATTGTTTCAGCTTGAGATGCAGTAAGAATTTCGTATTTTTTCTTAATAAACTCCTTTTCTTTTTAAATGCGCTGCATCTCAAGATATTTCTCTTCTTCTACACCTTTTTCAATTGTAGTTCAGAATTTTTCAATTGTAATTCAGACACTCCAGTTTAAAATCAGAATTTTTCAATTGTAATTCAGATACTCCAGTTTAAAATCAGAATTTTTCAATTGTAATTCAGATACTCCAGTTTAAAATCAGAATTTTTCATTTGTAATTCAGATACTCCAGTTTAAAATCAGAATTTTTCATTTGTAATTCAGAATTTTTCATTTGTAAATCAGAATTTTTCATTTGTAATTCAGAATTTTTTATTTGAAAATCAGAACTTCTCTTTTGAAATCAATATTTTCCATATCTTATTTAAAGAACTTTTAACTGCATTATTTTGCAAGAAAATAAAAATTCAGTTATATGGGAATCATATATTAATATTTGATGAGTTATAATTATGTGTAGGTAATTCAATTCAATGAAGACACAATAAAAAACTAAGAATTAACAAATACGTAATAAGTAGCTATGTACTGGCTCACTCGCCAACAACCATATCCTCTAAAGACAGCGCCCTTGTGTGATGAGTTGAGCAATGCTGCACTGCTCTGGAGCAATCTCCATTGGTTACTGTTGAAATTGCTCTTTCTATAACACCTTCCAAGTACAATAGTCGCTGCTCCGCCAATCCTGTGCCAACCGTGGGTGGAACATATATGTGTGATTTGGCATAAGTCTTGATCTTTGACCATATTATCTCAATGGGATTGAGCATTGGGGAATATGGCCCCAGACGCAATAATTTTGCCCGGTCACCTGAGTGTTGAGCAACTGCAGACTCCAATGAAGAGTGACACGGCGCATTATCGCACACAATCACAAGTTCGTCCAGAGAATTTCCACTGTTTTGCCACTTTTGAATAACTGTAGCGATCCAATTGTTGGCAGTGGCAGCTCTGAACGAACCCCTGCGTTTATCCATCGCAACTACCCCTGTGGCAGATATAGCCCCTATCAAGTGCACATTAGCACCCCGTGACGCTGGAAGAACCTGAACAGCGCGGTGTCCTATTTTGGAACGACCTCGACTGTGGCGGCAAAACAAATTAAAATTGGTTTCATCTACCCAAACAATTTGTTTGCCTCCCTGAACATATCTGTTCAGGCTTTCCACATATGCTGCCCTTTTTTGTTTGTTTTCGCTACTGTTTAAAGTAGCAGGTGCTGTGTGGACTTTTTTTAGGGAATATAGGTGCCCCTGAAGGTAGTTGCTAACGGTAGAAACTGCAATGTGTTTTTCGAATTGCAGTCTCAAGCGCGTGGATATCTCTCTCAGCGAAATGCTGCAGTCGGACTCCACCCACCCGATAATACGTTCCACTTCGACCTCGGACAAGACTTTCGGCTTCATTCCACCTTTTTTTAAAAAATTTTCGCGACCTTGCGATACCCACGTATATGCACTTTTATATTTAACTTCTAAAGAATTTGAAAGAGCAATCCAATCCTCTCCTCTGTTGGCTGCTTCAACAATTCGGCTTCTATCTTGAGGATTATATTTCTTATACTTCTTCCTCACAATTGTTTCCTTGCCTTAAAACAAAAGACAACATAAAATGCAGGTTTAGGTACACAGCAAGTAGAGCAAAAAGAAAGCAAACCAACAAAAACTCACCCTGAATAGGTTGCCTGCAAATTGGGCATAATAATTCAGAATTCGTTGATAAGGTGTTAAAACACTTTTCGTGAAGTATATGCCTGCAAATTGTAAGTCTGCATACGTCCTTCCGAAAAAGGCTGGTCAGACAAATGATGCAATTATCACCTAGCTCCATTTTGTTGTCAATTAAAAAAATTAATGTTGTACGGAAAATTTGCAAAATCACGGTTTGCTGCAACAACTCAGACTTAAATTTTGGCATTTTTTTCGATGGCTTCGAGATAAAATTTTTTTATTCATGTTATGTAATGTAATTAATTTTTCATTTCAAATAAATGCATACCAAAATACATTGCTTTTAATTTCAATTGAAAAATTCTGATTTAAAAATGAAAAGTTCTGATTTTCAAATAAAAAATTCTGAATTACAAATGAAAAATTCTGATTTACAAATGAAAAATTCTGATTTACAAATGAAAAATTCTGAATTACAAATGAAAAATTCTGATTTTAAATTGGAGTATCTGAATTACAAATGAACAATTCTGATTTTAAACTGGAGTATCTGAATTACAAATGAAAAATTCTGAATTTAAATTGGAGTATCTGAATTACAAATGAAAAATGATGAATTACAATTGAAAAACTCTGAACTACAATTGAAAAAGGTGTAGTCGTTTGAGCTTCAATTTCATTTCTTGACGATGAGAGATTGTGTGTGATAATATTGAAATAGCCTTTTTTGTCATTACCGGATGAGGTGGTTCGACTTTTGTTGCGTTCTCGCTATTATCATTTTCGCCGCATTAGAACTAGCAATTATTTTCAAAGTAGTTGTCTTGTCGGCGCATTTGGAACAATTCCAAGACTGGTCCATAACAGATGATGTGGCCTTTGCACTTTGATAATAATACCAAATATCACATGTGTCGCATTGGACCATTTTTATGGTGTCGACCTCCTTGCATTGACCGCAACTGCTTTTCTCCTTTTCTTGTGGCGAATTTACAACGAACGTCTCAAAGTTATAATTTGAAGAATGTCAGGGAACCTATCATAGATTTTTTATTTATTTAATAAAATTAAATTACTTCAAATTATAGTTTTGAACATTTCGAATAATTTTTCCTAACTGACTGAGTAACTTTTGTGTTTGACATATAAAGCGAAACATATCTGATGTAGATTTTGACGTATAAATCGAAACATATCTGCCGTACATAAATTCAAATAAACAAGTACATACAGACAAAGGTGATACAAAGTAACGTATTTAGTGCTACAGACGTGCTATGCCCATGTAATGGTGAATTTATAATGTCCAGCACAAGCATGCCGGCCATTAAATTTCACCTTCAACATTTTAATAGAGAAGATTTTTAATAGACAGAAAAATGACCTTTATTGCGTTACAAAGTGGGGAACAAACTTAATATATCCCTTCAGCATTTGCGCGTAGGGCATAAGGGTTTAAATAAAATTGTCTCATTTTTTATTCAAAAATTGTATAAAAAAACATAATTTTATATAATAAAATCCTTTCTAAACTGAACCATATTCGACAGATTCCGATTTCATTTTTTTATTTTTTAAGACCTCTGAAGTGTTTTATACAACTCTTGTGTAGAAGACTTAACAAGAGCTATTTGAATTTTGCCTTCGCTATGTCACTGTCTTTAAAAGCTATCCACTCAGTAAATTAAGGAAGGCCACTACTTCATCAAGCCTCAACGAAACGTGAAGTTTTTGCCCTTTTCATTTCACCCTCATCGAAATTAATCTTTTGAAATTTCCCTTCAATAAAATGTAACTAATGTAACTAGTAAACATGAAAAAAGCAAACAAGTGAGAAAAAAATTAACAGATAAAAACAAAAACCGGAAAAGCATTAAATTTGAGGGATTTACGAACACCAAAAAATTGTGTCAGTAGAAATTGGTTGCAATCAACAAAATTCGTTCTGCACTCGTCGAGTACAAATAGTTTGCATGAATCATAGTACACTATTTGAATCGGAAAGATTCCTTTATTATTATCTTTTTTCCAAATTTCTTGTTTGCAAATGGTTCAGTAATAATTACGGCAATTTTGTCAATCGAATGCAAAGCAAATTTTGTTCTTATAAATGATGGTATTCCCCTCCAAACCGAGAGCTGGCACCACTGTAGAGGTTGCCCTACAAGGTTTTTTTTTATTAATTCGCTTTTCTCAATAAATTACTTTGAATCAGTGATGCTGCTAAAAGTCACCTTGCATGAAGAACTTACGTACGGCCTTAACAGAACGACCTTATGAGTACGATTTGCTAATAAGGGTTATAAGCCCCGGATGGTGCTATAGTGGAGGCCAATTTGGAGACTTATTTTAGTTTATACAAAGCTTCAATCAAAGCAGCGGCCGAAAGCCGCTACACATGCCTTCGTATTGTATATAAATTGTATATCGTCGATGAGCATAAAAGATATCGCTACATTACCAGGAGCAATCCTTTAATTACGGGCCACAATAGAGAAAGACTTTTGGCATAAACCAACTTTTAGTTCGAACAATTTGCCAAACTGTCGAACGCTAGCTTATCCACCTTATGGTATTAGGCATATATGATTAATCGCACGCTGTCTAAAAATAATATCAATACTAAATTCATACTCCTTGAAAAACAAAAACTTGAAGTAAAAACGGAAACAAAGGGTCATATTGATTTGGGCATGCCTTCGAAAATACGTTTTCTCAATGGGGGGAAATGTCATTTTCAGGTATAATAAAAATAATTTTACTGTACTAATAGAAGTGTAATTAATAATCGCTATTCTATTCTCTACCGATTATACGCATGACTTTTCCAAATAAGGGCTAATTAAATTTAATAATAAATCATATGCAAGTTTATCTGTGCTGGTGTGAATCAAGAATTGACCTTCATCAGCATTTTTTATTAGCACAAGAATTGTATTATCCTAAAGTGTCTATTCGTCGCCCGCTCGCTATTTATAGGGCGAAAGAGCCAATGTCTGCTGTTTGAAGAGAATCCATTCTAGACAGAGTCTTAAAATTAGAGGATATGTTGTAGTTGTACGTTGATATGTTGTACGTGGGTTATCCATTGAAAAATAATTCCAAATGAGGCGGATGAAATTATAAAAAACAAACAAACAATAGTGTTAAGGCCTAAAACTTCATAAAAAATGTCCATTAAATTCAAGTTGAAATTAATTTCTTTATTTTCTAATTAGACAAATCAATAAAAATGAAATCAAGCGGTGATGTAGGAAATCTGTGACATTAAAGGCCGCCAAAATCTGAAAAATAGGTGTTGACGTATTACGTAATACGTATTACGTATTACGTCGCAAACGGCAAATTTAAATTTACTTTGAACTAATCAGTTCTCTGGGCTTTTATATATTTATCAATATTTTATATTTGTTGTTTTGCATTTGGAGATTTCTGTTTTAGTGTCATAAGTTTGGCGAAATATATTAGAAAGTGTGTCTTAATCTCGAAAACTCAAAAACTAATCTCGAAATTTCGGCATATTAAATCAGCTAATAATTCTTTTAATAAATAGAAGGGAAAATATGTTGTATTCTTTAAAAGGATATTTTATAAATTTGGTTTATTTCAAAACGACTGAAGTATCTTAAACAGGAAAACGTAAAAGTAAACTAGTAAGAACGTTATCTTCGGCCTGGCCGAAGCTTATATATCATATTCCCGAATCTCTTGATAACAACGTTTCAGTTTTCTGATTTCACCCATTCTCAACACCACCCATCCTATGATAACACTTAATATTTGTTCCAAATTTCACGTCAATATCCCCATTTTCCCGCCTTTACGAATTTTGTCTCTAGTGGGCGGACCACGCCCATTTTTTTATTATATTTTCTTTATATTATATTATATTAATTCATATTATATTATATTATTAATTATATTATATTACCTTTAAGTTCGTACTCGGAACAAAGAGATTGAGCTCTAAACGCGATTTAATTCATATTAAGTACCAAAAGTAGACGTGGAAGTTGTCCGATTTCGCCCATTTAATACCAACCAGCCCATCATAACACGAAATATTCATACCAAATTTCATGATCATGGCTGCATTCGTTCTCTTGTTATCGTGATTCCCACAGACAGACAGACAGACAGACGAACGGACAAGGCTAAATCGATTCAGGGCATCATTCTGAGCCAGAATATATATACTTTTCTATTTCTATTGTAGCTCCTTCACTGCGTTACAAACTTAGTATCAACATTAATATATCCTTTTCCCCTTTTTTTAAAGGGATTAGGATATAAAAACCAGCGATAATGACAAAGTTGCTGGAATTGTCTGCCTTTCTCTATATCTCTGTTTTTCTCTATCCTTCCTTCCCTCATTACTGTCTAACCCTCCTCTCAGCCTACACCTCCCCTCTTCCAACAACTCAAACGTTTTTAACATTTTTCAGGTAAAATATTTTATAATTTTCATAACATTTTCTTATCTGTTTTGTTAATTTTACTAAAGCATATAGAAATTATAATTTTTAATTTTCGTTTTATATTCACTTAACTCCTAAATCCGGGAGAATAACGTTTGAATTCAAAGGTAGTAGCAACAAACTACGGTTCGTTGGTCCACACAATTCACATTCAAAAATTAGGTCAACGCGTCGCTTGAATTAAATTCTTTGAATGATTTAAATTATATAAATGAAGCGACTGAAGATGTAAACGATTTAGTAGAAGCGTAAGAAGAGAGGAGGGGAGGAAATGCTGAAGAGCTAACGTAAATGGAGCTGCTTCTTGTATAATATGAATACTTAAAAAAGGTCCTTGAATTATTAGATAGTGGTTAATAAAACAAAAGGAGAAAAAGAGTGAATCGAAGGAAAAATTCTTTTTACTACTTTTAATCTCGTCTCATTTTTTAACGATTTCTTTGCTCAGAAGATGCAAATAAAATAGATTTTTAATAAGAATTCTCGTAATATGGAAGTAAATTTTTTAATTTGTTCGCATTTTTGAAAATATTAAAATTTGTATTTAACGCTTTAATAAAACTTCTAATCTATTATAACAACTTTATTTAAATACTAGACATATTTACAGGAATTACTTGTATTAATAAAAGTTTCATGATAATTAATTACGCGAAGCGAGTTTCCGAAGAAAGCGGGTCGTATAAGGGTGTTCATTATATTCTCAGTACTAAATTATTTTTATATTCTATTCCCTTTAAAAGGGGGGAAAAAGGATATATCGTGTTACGATAGGCTGGTTGGTACTGAAAATGGGCGAAATCGGACAACTTCCACGCCCAGTTTTGGTATTTAATATGAATTAAATCGCGTTTAGAGCTCAATATCTCAGTTCCGAGTGCGAACTTAAGGTGAGATTGTATATCCGAGTCCACTACCTACCTATTTGAAAATGTAATCAAAAAAATGGGCATGGTCCGCCCACTAGAGACAAAATTAGTACAGGCGTACAGGCGAAAAAATAGAGATATTGACATGAAATTGGCACAAGTATTCCTTGTCATCATAGGATGGGCGCTGTTGAAAATGGGTGAAACCAGAAAATTGCCACGCCTACGCCTCAATTAGAACACAAAAAATGAGCGTTGAAAAGAACAAATAAGGCATGAAATTTGGTACGGATGTTCTCCGTCATCACAGGCTGGTTATAAATGTAATTATAATAATTTAGATATAAATATTAAATAAAGACTAAAAAATTATTTTGTAAATTCGAGCAATGAGTAGATCAATTTTAGCCAACGAGAAGACCCGTTTTAGCTAACAACTCTGGGAAATCAATAGTGTCATTAATTATATCACAGATAAATAAAACCTCATAGAAGTTTCTTCTAAACTCAAATTGTTTTATCTCAATCAAGATTTTTTCAAGGAAATAAAGAACGCGAAATAAATATCGAAAAGGATTTTTGAACGCGTTCATGTCTTGCTTTGCGAGTTTCATAGCAAGGAATCCAAATTGCATACGCATATTCTTAGGTGTTCAAAATAAAGAAATCAGGGTAAAGAAATCCGAAAGGATCTACAACTACGATTAATAAAAGCAGACATAGAATAAGTCTTAGGAATAGCCTTGATATTGTTCAAATATCGGCTAAAACTGAAATTAGATGAAAATTAATTGCATTAATAGTGTTTTGCAAAATATATTCACCAAACTTATGTTTAATTTCAGGAACAATTTTTAGACCATCGGCGAATAAAAGATAATTTCATATTAGAGAAATACACGTAATATCATTAATAAATATCAGTAATGAAAGTGGGCAACGAGGTGCCAAAAAAGGGGAACGGTTTTTACATTACATTACATAAATAAAGCTTTTACAATATTGCATAAATAAAGCTTTAATCATTCAAGAAAATATAAACGAAACCCAAAATTCGTCAACCTATTAATAAGCATATTAAGAGAAACCTTATCAAAAGCCTTTGAAGAATCCGGATAAATCATATCAAGTGAGTTATTGGCTCGAAAAGCAGATAAACAATACTCGGAAAAGACTAACAAATTTATCAAAAGACAAACCTTGCTGCTGGTCAAATCTTTAATACAAAAAAACTTATTCTTAATTATTATTTCAAATTATTTATAAACCGTGGTAAGTTTGGAAAGAGGTAAGCAATTTGCATTATTTTCACATGAATTGGAGTAATGCACTTTCCAAATATCGGTTACATCGCCAAAGTCCGAGGACTTATTGAAAATAATGTTACAGAAATGATACCATAATCTTCTCATTGCTAAATAAAATGTTAACGGATATCATCTAGTCTCTAATAATAATCTAAGCTCTAATCATCGCTCGATAACGCAGGTGAACCATAACAACCGCTGGGATATAATGGCGATGCGGAAACATTATAATTATAAAGTTTATTGTCAAAATCTCGTTGAAAAAAATTAATAATAAATAATAAATTAATTAATAAATAATTTGTTGTATCCTAAGCCGTGCAACACCGTTTATTATAAAAACACACTGACAGAATTATGTACGGGCATTCTGCTCTTAATTTAAGAAACTGTCAGGACGTTTAAGATTGCACCTAATATCGAATTCCAAATTCCTAATATCTCGCTTATAAAGATTCTTATTAAGCAAATTAAAACGTCCATAAATATCGAGACATTTTAACTCCTCAGTGCATAAAGATTTCTTATAAAAATTATTTTTAAGCTGTTGAATTTCTCATCAACCCACGGGATTTTAAGAAAAGACCATCTTATACAAAAGAGCTACTAAAATTTTGGGAAACATCTAAATCGCAGAGATAAGAAGTCCAATCAATCATCTTTCAAAACATCCGCTAGAACAGACAGTAAAATTTGAAAGTGTAGTAAATGTACACAAAGACAGATATAGTCATTAAAAAAATCATAGCTTGGTTTTGAGCATTCAATATCAATATTTAATGTCTAATCTTTCATCGTACAACAAGATTAATCTTTGGGAGGGAAGGGTTCCCGATGTATTTTAATAATAATCATATGAGTAATTTGACTAATTTACCCACGTTTCCAAACGACGTATCTATCTGTCAATCTATCTATTTATTAAATTTCAATAATATTTAATACTAAACCTTTAAAATATTCCGAACAATAAAGAATTAGTTTATTTAATTCTACCATAAATTATTTAAGAAAAAAATTAGCGGTCACTTTTTCGTAACGCTGACAACACTGACAATGAAAGCGCCGAATGAAAATATACTTTTTGGCATTATCATTGCCGGCCATAAATCATTCAGGAATATCCAGACTGATGTGAAATAAAATTACCACGAAGTGAGAGCAATAGAAAACAACTATAAAAAAATTACAAATAGTAATAAAAAGAGAACCATCAACAGCAGTGGCGGCAACAACAATTGGGTTGTTGCTCCCCATTAAAAAAGACAAATCTGGGTATTTAGGGGCAACCATCTTGGAAATTGATGTTGTGATGATAAAAAGAGACAAACAAAGATAGACGGAGAGATAGAAAGAAAGAAAGAATAGAAAACCGATATTAATTATAAAATGAATATAAACTGATTCAAATTGCCGACATATCTGAGTTCGTATCAATAAGCACACCCACTGTTCATCCCTTCCCTTTCTTTCCCCTTCTCTATAAAAAGGTGGTGTATTTTAGGTTTTGAAATTCAACTATATTATTTTTTTTTTCTGTGTTGTTTTTAGGCCTTGAGCATTTAGAACAATTAACAAATAAATCAATCAGTATTAGTTTTCGCCTAATGGAAGTTTATTGATTGATATTCAATTTACGAGTTAGTGACAAATCGAGTATTGAAGCCAGTATTGCCGATGGCTGTGAATTGAAAACAAATCCGATTCACAAATGAATCCCAAAAGGTTTTCATTAAAGATATAAAGGAACTTCATTAAAATAATTTAAGAGCTATTAAAGAAATATATTTCAGCATTAAGAGTAATTAATTTAGATGAATTTTACTGGGTCAGAAATTTGAGCTACGGGTCAAATATTATCTATTGAAATTTGTATTTATTGAAATTTTTGAAGAAAATTTGATTAAATTAATAATAATTAACTTTATTAAAATTTACGATAATCTCAATCCGTAATTCATTATGTTTCAGATTACGCACACTAGCTCCTCTCTAATTGAGAATGATTGTGATTCTCCGGACGTGGAGGGAGATCAACAACAACAACAACACCAAGACCAACAACAACGAGAACAGCAGCAGAAAAGCCAGCAACAAGAACGGCAACAGGAAAACGAACAACAAAGCCAACAACAACAAATCCGACAACAACAACAACACGAGCAGCAATTACAGCAACATGACTATGCGATAAATAAAATCAATTTTAATGAGCATCAGCTAACACGAGCTACGACTGAATTTTCGCCCCAATCAAAACACAGACAACCCCAACCGGGTGTAGACATCGCTGGCACCATTGGTGACAATCACAACAAAAACAATATCAATACCGGTGTCAAGAATGACGTTGTGAGCAATTTGGAAAGCATAAATTATTGGCGGGGATTGATCAGTGAATTCGTACCCACCGCGGCTGCGGTTCGAGGCATTAATCCAACTGGATCAACAAGAAAGCCCATAACAAAAACAACAGCAGCAACAGCACCAACACCAGCAACAACAACAACCATTACTACTACAACTACTACTGCTCTTCCTACGACAACAACAACGAGGAAGCCTATTGCGGTACCATTAATGATAAATATATCGGCTTCAGTGACCACAAGACCGGAATATACACAAACGCCTAAGAGGTCCTCTAAAACGCTAACTTCTGATGCGACAACTACTACCGTTCCAAGAATTTCTTCAACAATTTTTGCTGCACCGACCAGAACTCCAACGACCACAACCTCAACCGCTCGACCAACTTTTGAACTACATACCACCATCATCACCACCACCCATTTACCGCCAGCAGAAATAGCAAGCAATACGGCAGCGAAATCGCACAAAGGACGCCTTTCAAAAACAGGCAAACGACGCCGAAAGCAGCCTACTGTGAGAGAGCCATTGGCCGCACTTGAAAAGGAGCAAAAATTGTACGAGCTACGCGACAAACTGCGTCAGGAGTCCGCAGCTGAGGTAACAAGCGCCTATCGCGACAAATCCTATCGTCGTCCTTATTCCCAAGCGAAACGGGAGCACGGTTCAGCGGAATCTTTAGATGTCATTGGCCGAGGAAATACAACTACCCGAAAATCGGCTGATTTAAAAAACATTTTAAAAAATTCGGGCGGGCTGAGTCTCAGCGAAATTCTTCAGCAAAAGAATTTATCCCTAGATGACCTGCTTAAGGGCAAGCAAACTGCACTGTTGGCGTTGCAAACAACAGCGGCTACAATGTCACAGCAAAAGCCCGAAATTAATGGTCGTTCGCCGCCAAAACCAAAACGTCGTTTACCATCACTTACAACAACAACAACAACAGCGGCGGCAGCGATCACCTCCAGTGAAGAAATTGTCAGCAGCTCTAGAGAAACGGGTGACGAGAATACCAATAAAAAAAGAGGAAGGAACAAGAACAATAAATTACCAGCACTTCAACGTTTGAAACTTTTCGGTTCAGCTATTCGTTACGGAGGGATGGCGAGTAGCAACGGAAACTCTTCGACCAACAGACGCAAGGAATCTGTAACGATACGTTCCACAAATATAACAGCAAAAACAGCAAAAACAACAACGTCACCAATGCCGTTATCGAAACGCTTGCCAGTTTATCGAAAGCGACAACCGCTTCTACAGCGGTCCACTCTAAAACCTTTGGGTGCACTGAGAAATGCAGCAACAATTTCTGCCACAAAATCTGCTTCTACAACAACACAAACAACAACAACAAACGCATGGAGGAGCATGCCAGTAGAAGTAAAGCCGTCCTTAATGGATTTTAAACAGTCTGGGTATCCTGAAGAGGAAGCGACAATAGAAGAGGAAACTGATGACGACACCGCTGATGCTGATGGCATTGATGATAATGATGGCGATGACGATAGCGATAAAGAAAACGACAATGGTTCTGATGCAACCACCGAAATGGCCATTAGAGGGATGTCAAAATCAACTAAAACAACCTTCGCCCTCGCCAGCAATGAGTCATCATCGAGTGTTATATCAAAAATACAATCCCGTTATGACAAGAATCCAAAAACCAATATAATCGAATTGGAGGATCAACCAACACATAAACGAACAGATATCACCGATGCCGAGATCCCAGTAACTTATGCCGCCGATGATGATCTCGAGGATTTCTTTGATGAATCTACCACAACCAAGGACACCACATCTAAGAACGACACCTCCACCCCAATCTACAATATCTCCGGCGGGCATGTCTCTGTCAGACCTCGTCACGATCATCAATCACCAAGACCATCTTCTGCAACACGTGATTTCGAAAGCCTTTCAACGTATGTCGACCCGGTCGATGATCGTACCGATCTTCTCGAACTAATCGAAGATCGTAATTCGGGAAATCGTTTATTTAAAGTACTCGAGCAACGCAATATGACACTCGAGGAGTTGATCGAGCATAGAAAACGTGGTGCAAGTAAACTTCATTTGGCAATGGTGGTACAAAATCGCTCGCGGTTTTTTCCCGATAACAAAGTCATTCTCCGGGATGATATGGACATTGTTACGGCCTTTGAAAATTTTCCACATTTTAATCTAATGAATTTGAAAAGTGTCAAGCCGGATGAAATTAAAACCGATTCACAGGGTTCCAGTTATTTCACTTCAATTATAGACATCGAACCGACAGATGAAATCTATAGGAATAATGATAAAAACTTGGACAGTTCGGGTAGTGATAACAATGGCATACAGAAGGGTACGTTGGTAGCGGATCGTAAACGTTTGGAACGTCGCTTGCGTGAACGTGGCAAAACACGTTACCGCACCGCGGCAGCAGAAGGACGATCACATTAATTAAATCAATTTATTCTAGCCCTTTAATGGAAATTTTTTATTGAATGAATGGAGCAATTTATCGAGCAACTTTTTCAAACAGTCCACGACAAATTACTGAAGGCTAAAAACAAAAATTAAACAATTTTTAATTTTCGATCCATCAAAATTTAGGACAAACCAATTACAAAAAATAAACAATTATGAACAATTATAAACATAATCCTTTAAAATATCTATCTGAATAAAATGAAACGTTATTCAAGCGAAATTAAAAAGGTTTGAATTCAATTCTGAAACTATCAACATTTAATAGAAAGAGTTATCAACCATCCACGTTATGATACCGTAATGAGCAGGTTGTAACGCATCACCAAAAATTGTGAGGTCCTCAAGTCTAGCCCCTTCCGCCCACCCCAACCCACCAGAGAAAACTTTGAGCATCAAAAGTCTTAGCCGAATTTTGTCTCTTTAGGTAGAAGTTATCGGTCAAATAGAGAATACATTCCATGAATATCTTTCGTCTACTAAAATCATTGGACTCTCGATAAATTTGCGCTCCAGTAAAACAGTTCAATGCCTTATGCCAATGCCAATGCTTTTCTCAAGCATTGCCAACAATCGCATTATGTACGAAGATGAAAAAAATGTTGTTCACTTTCTAGAGTTTTTTCTTTACTTTCGAAATTATCCCATGAAACCTCTCAAGTGCTTTCATAACTCCGTAACTGTTGGGTTATCAGCTCATTATTTGAGCATCTAGGGATACACGTACTTAAAATACATTCTTCACAGAATTCCAACATGATTATTTAGGACAAACTACTATCCGCCCCCAACCACCCAATGAAGCCTATTTGCGGCCGTTCTTGTATTTTTCATAGATTGACACCTCTGTAAACGACTATTAAACTCCAAAGCTAACGCTGTAATTGGTTTGTCTCACTCACATAACTTTCACTTGCATCCAAAAAACTGTCATCATTTAACTTTCATTCAGAGCATGCGGCGCTTTCATTCTCATTTTACTCGCAACTAACTCTAGTTTTATCATCTTTTATTTGTTTTTTTTAACTTTTCTTTCCAGGCTTCACCCTTGCACAATCGCAAAGATCTGAAAAATCCCTCACTGATATCTTTCCACCATGGAAAACCATTGGTTTAGCACCACTTGCACACACCGCCCAAGATCCTTCACCGCATCAGCAGCCTTTCTTTATCCCACAATCCAAACTTTTGCTCGACACTACAGCAAGCATCGGCACCCGTATTAGCGGCGGCGGCGGCCGCAGCAGTGACAGCGGCATTGGCAGCTCAGAAGAGCTACCCGAAGCCCCCGATCTGCTGCTCAGTAATGAAGCCAATCTCAGTATTGCACCCATTGAGGCTGTCGAAGTCATTGAAAATGAAGTTGCACGAGCTCACGATTTATTAGGTTTGGAATTGTCAGGACACGGCTTCAAGCGTAGTCCAATGACAGCAGGATCAGCAACTGTCTTTAATGCCAACCAGCAGCAGATGAATAAAAATGGTATTTATGGTAATATGCCAGCGGGCATACGTTCAGCTATTGTTGCCAGTGCTGCCATCGTTCTAACATCGGCATCCACGTTCATAATAATTTTCATTCTTTGCCGTTGGAAACAACAAGGATGACGCAAACCAACGACGACATCAACGACGACGAGCTTAATGAAAACCTATAATGCCATGAGAACAAAACTGCCAATGATTTCTACTACGCCAACGTCACGCCAATCGTCCCTACGTAGGCATCAAATGGACATCAGTATGACGAAGCAGCATTTCGATGAGCGACAACAACACCAGAAACAAGTAGAAGTCCAACAGCAACAGCAATACTTTCAAACAACGAATTTATGCCAACGACAATCTGCTGACACACGTTTGACGCGTAGCAGCAGTGGACCAAGTTTGGCGGGCATAGGCATTGGCAGCACAAGCACATTACTCGATGCCGGTCAAGCAAATGTTGGCTTTAATAGTATTAATTCAAGCATATTTTCGGCCTTGCCATCATTGGAAAGTGGACAATGTAAAACTGGAAATAAACTCAGCACGAAATCGAAGAAGCCAGAACCGAAAACGCCTGAGAGCCAGGAATTCCTTTACGATGCACTGAGGAAATCATTTTGAGCGCAGATTGTTTTTATTAGTTAAACTGTTTAAAATTCGTTTTATTAAATTAAAAAAAATTGTTTTCAAAACAAATTCGAGCATCATAAATTCGAACATCAGGAAGAACAAATTCTGTAAAGCGATTTATTTATATTTTCTTGGTTTAAAAAACAAACGAGCTTCGTTCGATAATTTATTAATTAATACTGAATATACTATTAAACTTTCACGATCATTATATGTATTAGTCAAAGCATTGATCAAGGCTTCAAAGAAATTCAATGCCGTTTTCTTCATCGCTTGATATTTTGAAAAACTTTTAGGTAAATCATGTTTATTAAAAAAGTTTAATATTATAAAAATTCCAGGATTCTTTCGAAAAAAGCAATCATGTGAGTCATATTTTATATGGTTTTTCCTGGTTGCTTAGCTAACTATATTTATTTCGTTCCTTTTCCTTTTTTTTTTTGGAAACTTTATAAAGCCTATTAATAATTGATTATATAATTTTATTGACTTTTAAATATTGACAATTAATAATTGACTCAATTGCTTTCGACAATTTTTTGGTAGAATTCCTTTCTTTTAACAATCCATTGTTTTCTATATTTCAATATATTCTGGACTATTTTTAAATTCCATTACTTTTAAAACGATTCTCTTTCGAAATTCCTAAATTTATATTTATTGTATTAAACACATTTTTGTTTTGTTTTCTTAATAGAAAAATCGAAAGCTTTCTGTGGCCAATTTAGATCTAAATAATATCTTCAATTGTTAATATACCCGAGAACATTCTTAAGAGTTTTGTGAACTCGTACGTAAATTTTAAAGAAAGAAATTAATTTGGGTTTTTCTTTGGACTAAGAAACGAAATTTTGTTTGATTCCGGCGATCAATTCTTTGAAATACATTCATATAGCAATTTTTTATAGACTCTTCAATATTTCACCTTCGAATAATTGTACAAAACAAATTCGAATTAGCTTTTCTGAACGACAAAATTTTTAAAAAAAATTAAGAAGAAAAATTTTAATAACCACAAACGAGCTGTATCCAAGCGGGTTTCCGAAACAAAACTCTTAGAACTAGTAGAGACAATAAAATTAATGATATTCAAAATATATACAAAAAATGAAATTGTAATATAATTTTGTATAGAAAAATTCTAGTAATTGTAAGCATTTTTCTCTACAACAAACAGTCTATCACTATTTACGCGTCAAATTCTTAAACTCACTAAATTTTTAGAACAATCATTTTGAAATTAGAGCCGCTGCGTGCAATTATAAGATCCTTTAGACGTCATAGGCGCTAGAGGTTTTAACATATCTTTGAGAAGAACTTGTTTTAATTTTATTAGACTTATACTGAATTTTAGGATCATAGCTAGTTAAAAATTGTCTTATGTAGAAGTAACCTCTATGGCTATCTTCCTAAATTAATAATACATTAAAAATTTGATAATTTGATGAAATTTTTAAAAAATATATACATGCAAAAGTAATGTCACGTAATTATATAAAGACGAGCAATATTGTATTTGTTTTATAAAAACTGTGTTCTTATTCAAAGTAATGTAAGAAGGGTAAGGTAAGTTTTACGTTTTCACATTTTTTAGAGCTCTGTAGGTGAGACAAAGACTAGAGACTAAACGTGATTTCATTCATTACAGCCCTTGAAGTAAACAAATGTCCATAAAATACCACAAGAGAGGTACTAAACCCTTGAGAGATGCAAAACCACTGAATCATAATCATGACCACCACGCGAGAGTTCAGATGCAAATGATTTCCAAATGCGAGGTTGGAAATTTTGTACGGGATTGTTGCTGTTTTCATTCGTATTTGCATTTAGGACCTGAAAAGCTTAGTCACAATCATGGCAGCTAGCAGATAGGAGCACCTGGAAACGCCAATCATCAGGTGATTAAATTAAATAATAGCAACTAGCAGCCAGCAGCAAGTGTCAAAAAAGACAAGAAAATAAATTATATTGATAGCAATTGCTTTGTTGCAAAGGGAAAGAAGAAAAATACTTCTGCTTCTACAAAAATTTGAAGCTTAAACACAACGATAGCAGCTGGCAGCTAGCAAAAATCCGTCAAAATTACATAGGCTCTTATAGAAATCGAGGAAAAGTTTATTTCCAGTTTACCCCACGCTACCGCTACGGTGCCAGATGCCAGCTGTCGACCTTTTTCTAAATTTCTGTGGCAGCACAAATATTCTTCCCCTTTCCTTCTATTTGTTTACTTTTATGACAATTGCGATGAAACAATTGTTATCAATTTAATTCATTTTCTTGCCTTTTTTTGACATTTGCTGCTAGCTGCCAGCCGTTATTGTCCAATTTAATGACTGGATGTTAACGGCGTTTCTAGGAGCCGCTAGCGGCCAGCTGCTATGGTCGCGTTTAATCTTTTAGATATAGCTCGACAGCTAGCAGCGGGGCAGCAGTCAGAGATAAAGAGATAGGACACTCTTTGCTCTAGATTAGAAATTCATTACACTGGCCATTTTTATAGTCTGTTTTTCACGGACATTCAATTCACGGACATTCAATTCACGGACACATTGTGTGAGAACTCGTCCGTTGTTGTTCTTGTTTGCTGTGCGTTTGCTAACGAGTATTTGTCACCGAACGTGTTGAAAATATATTCATATTGCATATTGCCAACTTCTATTTCCATGTAACCTTCACCAAACGTAATCAATAGTTGTAGGCTTTATTTTAAGAAATCAATGGGGAAAATCAATAGGGAGATAGGCAACCCTCCAAATCAATATTAAATGTTAAAACCCTGAAGGAAATAATAGATATCTATAACTAATCTTTAAAATCAAGACACCACCTAATTGATTACAGTAAAATACAATTACCAGAGCATCGTTTTATATCGGAGAAGTTAATTGTAGTTCGGTTTCTCATTTATTATAATGGAATAATTGCTAACTGTATTAATTTTGAGTTTTGACTACTGAGCCATAATATTTTATTTATCAAATGATTAAAAAATAAAAAATATTTTTAATGTTCACTGAATTCATACAAATTTTTCATCGCTTTTCACCTACAACCGCCTCAGAATTGATACCAGATCAAAAACGCACGTGCGAGTGCCGTTGGCGTGGCTACAAATTTCTAGTGAAACTTTTACCTTTTTGTGAATGGATGCCAAAAATGCGCATATATTAATGCGAGTATGCCATCTATTTTTCATTGGTAGCAGTAACGTGACGTTAACTGGAAATAGAACTTTTTCCCCGATCTTTATGAGAGCCTATGGCCGCACTCACACAGGGGACATTTGTCGCGAGACATGGAACTATTCATTTATTTGTCCCCGATACCACTCACACAGGGGACAAATTGGAATGCTGGTTGTATCCCCATGCATGATTTTCTAATAAAACTTATTACTACATTTTGCCACCTTTAAATACTTTTTTGCTAAACGGTAGCGTTTTGACTACTTTCGAACATTATTTGATTTCATTTCATTTTGTGGTGCGCGCTAAATTGACTATGGAAAATCTTGGACAAATTAAAATTGCGTTAATTTTTATGGCGATCGATTTTGTGGATGCATTATACATCATTCAGGATGAAGATACAAACATAATAAAATCAATTTTAAATAGTGTGCAACAATTGGAGGAGGTTAGTAGAGCTCGTCGGAGAAGCTGATGGATCAAAACTGTGCGAAAAGAAAAAAACTCAAATGGAGCCTTCGAAGTTCTGACAAATAGCGTCCAAGTGTGCAATAAATATTCGCACCGGAATTATTTTCGAATGTCAGAGGAGAAGTTTACTGAATTGCTAAATTCTATCCAAGTTGAGTTGCAGAAGGCTGAAACACATATGCGAAAAGATGTGCCACCGGATGAACAGCTGGCCATAACTTAGCGATATTTGGTCACCGGAGAATCCTACTAATGCTTGGAATACCAAACCAAGTTATCGACAACATTCGTAGTTGTTTTTAAATTTTTGTTGTTATTTTAATATAACTTCCACGCCTACTTTTGGTATTTAATGTGAATTAAATCGCGTTTAGAGCTCAATTTATCATCTCCGAGTACGAACCTAAAACTAAAATTGTACGTCCGAGCCTACTACCTCATTTGAAAATATAATCAAAAAATAGGCGTGATCCACCCACTACAGACAAAATTCGTACAGGCGTACCGACGTAAAAATAGAGATATAGACATGAAATTTGGCACAAATATTCCCTGTCATCATAGGATGAGTGGTGTTGAAAATGAGTGAAATCAGAAAACTGCCACGCCCACGCCTCAATTAGAACTGTTTCACAAGAAATGAGCATTAAAACGAACAAATAAAGCATGAAATTTGGTACAAATGTTCTCTGTCATCACAGGCTGGTTATAAATATAAATATAATAATTTAAATATAAATATATAGTATATTTAAATAAGCCGCCGACACTTTATTTGAACGTTGTTATCAAGAGATTCGGGAATAGGAAATATAAGCTTCGGCCAGGCCAAAGATAACGTTCTTACTAATTTTGATATTAATCGTTTGTCATTCAAGATTAAAGGAATTGTTTTTCTGAAAAGAAAAAATGAAAATGTTTGTACTCGTGGTAAATTTAACAGCTATATGGTTTAGCGCAGCAATTGCCGATACATCCGTTGGAAATTTTAGTGATCCAATTATGTAATGTCCTCATCCCACAATTCGGAACGTCTCGCCCCGAACTGTCTTTCCGACTGCCTATAAACTGTTTGATTCTGCATAAGTTGCGTCCTGTTGAGTGAACTAATGTAAAACAGTTCAAAAGCAATTGGAAAGCAGACATGATCAGACGTCGCGAATTATGGAATAAGAATTAACTCACAACGGATCAAACGTTTATCATTCAGTTCGAAGAAAATTAGTTTTTTGAAGAATTATTTTATCGCTTTTTTTCTTTTTAAATCATCCCGGCAAATGTGTGATTAAACCGGATTTAATTTTATCGCCCGGCGTACATAATAATCCATTCTACTGTGAGGCAATCTATTGCAGCAAAGACGGAATGGCAAGCTTTTATGGGTAATTTTAAATGGAATTGTATAAAAGAGAAAACATAGACATATTTTCATTTGTACTCAATTCATAATGACTTTTAATTTGATGCAGTTGCGGAGACTCCATTGTCAATATACCTGGGTGTACGATAGTTAATGCCGATTTATGACTTGGTTTTCCGAATCGCTGCAAAAAGAGAGTTGTGTGTCCTGAACAACCAGAATTTCACAACCGTTTAGTTTGAAACAATGAAATCATTTTTTAACAAAATAAACAACAAAATATAAAACTATTTTTAATAAAATAAACAACAAACATGTACCGAGCACTCGTGATAATTCCAAATTCTGGCTTTTTCTATATATTATAGCCATTATCACTTATGAAAACTTACCGATACAAATCATAACTAAAATGATCTCTAAATTTTTGTCCCAATGCTGAGATTTTATCCGGTTGTGGAGCATTTTGAGCGATATTATAGAGTAAAGCATAATGACGTGCTATCGCTTTACATTGACGCAATGCCTGCGAGAGAGCATTAGAACCGCATAACTCTTCCATATCGTTGACACTATAATACAAAACAGTACTATATTCATCGGGCAATAAATCAATGTACGGTTTCCAGAAACTTTCCAACTTTAATGTTTCCAGCATCAAAGCGTAGGCCAATTTTAAATTCGACATTGAATCAAATCTTGATTGTTCTCGATCGAGATTCTCTTCGGAGAGCATCAGTTTACGCGGTATACTTATAATTTCTTCATCTTTCTCTATATCACGAGTTGCTTCAAGACCTAAATCATATCCGGGAAATTGTGATATTTTTACTCCGTTATATTTAACACCGTTTGCGATAGCCCAATGGTAGAAGGTATCAATATTGGGTAAACGATCTGTTTGCGCACCCGTTGACTTGCGTTTGAGAGAGGATTCCAATATTATCACACGCTGTAGGATTTTTTGCATATCAAGATATTGCTGCCACTCCTCTTTGGCATTATTTGTCTGCTTCAGACTGATTTGCAGCAGACTAGTGACTAATCCGTTCAATTCGTTGCGCTTTTGGGGTGGTAGTGTCTGGGAACGTTTGGATTTAATTTCAGTTTTGTTGTTTTTGAATTTATTTTTCCTTTGTTTTTTATCCATTTTTTCTATTCAACTAATTTCGATCTTCGTTTAACAAGCGAACCGCACCAACTTTAAAACAATAATAGAACTCAAATTGAGAAACTTCTACGAACAGCTGAGAGATTACGAAACTTCACAATCAGCTGAGCACAGCGTATATTATACTGCAATTATCAAACGTATTGTTATTTCCGTACACTACTTTTAGGAAGCGCTATCAAATTACCCAAGCTCTCTTATGGCATGTTCTTCCTCGCAATCAAATTTTAGTACCTATAAAACGCTATTTGCAAAATTCTTATTTTCAACTATCTATTGACGTTTTTATTAATTCTTCTTCAACACATAAAAACGGATTGTAAACACCCATTTCTAATTTCTAAATTTTCTAATTTTTCTAATATTTAAATAAATAAAGTAAAGTCTGACATAAGGTGAACATTAACAAATTATATTCTCTTTAATTATAATTAATTAGTATTTCAACTTGAATCTTAGCAGTTTTAAAAATTTTCGTAAATAATTATCTGTTTTAAAATAAAATTAACGACCGTTCAATGCTGTTATATGTGCAGAAATCATATTTTAACTACAGTTTTTAATCGTGGTTAATTTTTGAAGTCAATTAAAGTGAGTCAATAATCTTCAAAATTAATTTGAAAGAAAAATAGAGAACTTATATAAGTACAAATGAATTAAGCAAATAAGTGTAAAAACGAGCCTACCAAGACCACATAAGCAATTTTAAGCAGAGATAACGAGATAGGAAACTTCTGAAAATGCAACTCTGATTTTGGTTTTTGTAAAGTAGCTTTAGTGACTAAAGTAGCTTTAGTATTGTTCAGGCCCAACCAAACAAAGGAATTCCAGGAAATCGATGTTACAGACCCAAACAATTCGCGGAATTGCATGTTACAGCACCGAACAATATTTGAGTTTCAGACCCTAATGACATTTCGGTCTAAAATTCCCACCACCTTTGTTTAGATATTCCAACTTAGATATTGATCTAAAAAAATAAAATCCTATTTCATGTACACTTTTATGCTTTAAGCTGTGTACATGCATTGTGTTCATACTTTGTTTGATGACAATAATATATCTAATAATTTATCGGGAAAAACATTGCGCAATTTAGTGATTCGCAAAAATGGAGTAACTTATTTAATGGGGCAAATAATTCCAAACAGGGTAAAATAAATTAAACAAATATTTAAAACAATTTACTTAAACAAATTCTCCATGTTGCTTTATTAACATTACCCTAAATCCAAGTGAAGGGCTTTGTTTTGATTTTCATGTTTACTAATCACTCGCCGAAGCAATTAAATTACCGTATAAGTGTTTTAATAATCTTCACCTTAAATTAATATATTGTTAATATTTTATGAGAATATAAACGAAATGAAATGTGGTATAATGTTTTAATTAGCATTTAATAAGCATTCAAGTCAATTTTACAATATAAGTGATGGTAAAATTAATTAAGCAAATATTTAAAAGAATTTATTTAATAATAATACATTATTAAATAAATTCTTTTAAATATTTGTTTAATTAATTTTACCATCACTTATATTGTAAAATTGACTTAAATAATAATGTGAATTAATGTAATTATTTTATATATTCTATCTTCACTTTGAAATAATATAAATAATTTAACAGTTTATTTTTCTATCCTGAATAGTTTGGTTCAATTCAATGTATTCAGTATTCACATTGAAAATATATATGAAATGATTTATTTACATTTACTTGCACACATCTTAGTTTTTCAACATAATTGTGATGAATTCATCCTTAAGAGAAACTCTTAAAAAAATAATGCAAATAAATACTGGCGTTGGCATACCTTAATTATTTTTTGACCTCGCAGCTAGATTTGACCATTTTAGTGTTACCTGCTTATGCGGCTCGTAGTGTTTTAAGTACATTTTTTAGCATTCGTATGAAAACAGTGTTGCCTGCATTTTGTAATGTGGTATAAACTAAATTTCATCGTTAATTATTAAAAAAAGAATCATTAAACCAGTATATTAAACCATTATAGCTTGCTAAATGAGCTTGAAACTACTTTTCGATTTAGAAAATTTCATTATTCTTGGTACTGAACAAGATAATGTCAGTCACATTTGTTTGTAATATCAAAGAATTCAATAATATATATACGGAATTTTGATAGTCTTCAGTTCAAACATTTACTTACGTGTTGAATTATTGAGATTGTTACGTAAAACATACTCGCATAATTTATGTACACGCTTCAATGCATTTCATTGGTTTCGTATTTTTGAAGTTTCTTTTTTGAATTGAATTTGCAGTGCTGGGCCTCTTTCGCTATATATTTTTTCACCACGATTTTTAAATTTGCAAAACTTAAAAAAATTTTATACATTCCAAGGATTTCCAATTTTGCTAAAAAATTCCAAATGTGGGGGTATGCAGTAAAGTTGGATGTGCAGGCGGTGGTCACTTCTTCAGGTTTCCGGATGCTACTACCGTTGGATCACGGTAAGATATTGGTCAACCGGCCGCAAGTGTTTTCCAATTGGAAAACCTGCAATGTTAGATTTAGGTGATAATGTATAGCTCTGATATGGAAATTTTTAATTTGAATAACCAACATTCTAATCCAATTGAGAGTAAAAATATTTGTGATCTGCACTTGTTTAGAAGTTATAGCTCAATAAAATAAAAGAGCAATTAATAAAAATCAGTATCAAACTTGAAAAATTCCTAAATCAGAGTTATACACTGCATGTTGGGTACAAATAGGTATAGGTAATAGGATTATTTGTGAATGCACTTTTTATATTTGCTTCGTTTTAACTCTTTAACTGTGCTTAACTAAATTTAACTGTGCTTAACTAAATTTATTTAACTACTAACTATGCAACATTATATCATAAATTATCACCAACATCCATTAACATTCATAGAATGTAACATCGTAACAATCATTTTGTGAAATGTTTTACATATCATTGAACAATTTTAATTTCCTAACAATTTGTTATGTATATCTAATAAAATAAGTGTGCATTGTATATTTGTATATGGGTGTTATAGGCTTACTGGGGAACCGGACATCCAAAAAAACCAGTAACGCGCCAATGTGCATACCTCCTGGGTGGCGTGGAAGTGCACACAGCCCTCTGATGGAAATTTTATGTTTTCATTTGTTTACTACAGGAAATGCGTTTCATTATTGCTGCTCTCATCAAATAAATTCCTTTCGGCTACTTCCATTTTTGACACTGTTTCCTCCGTTGTCTTTTTTTGTCTGTTTTCTCTTCACTTCTTTGCTCCTTCTATTCTAGAAAGGAAAATATTCAAAATTAATTAGAATCCGACCATTATATTGTTTTTACTTTTTAGATTACTCCGCGCTTTCTATACGTTTTAAATTATTTAAAGTCTCATTGCCATTCTTTGGGACTTCATGCAGGAGAGGCATTGATTCTATGCAGGTGCTATCTTGATAACTTTCTTCTATGAACACTGTTTCCGGCTTGGGAGGTGACATTATTATAATGCTTGGTGAGTTACTATAAATTGTTTAGCGTTCTGAATTGGTTAGAACTAGAGGAAAGTTTAGCTCATTCGCGCATTAAAATCAATGAAAATCTGAAAATTCTAACAGAATTGGATATATTAATCGATTCGAAACGACGAAAAATGAAATATTTAATAGAATTACCGTAAATTTTAAAAAGTATGGAGCCTGATTTTACTTCCATGACTGAGTTCTTGTGAATTGAATAATTTGTTAGACGCGTCTGTTTCAATTTCCTTTTCGAATTAAGTGGCGAGTCTTTCATTTGATTATTTCTATTCTGTGTGGGCTGCTTTATAGTATCTTCATTGCAAATTAATTTTTTGCCTTCCAGCGCTCCCAAAAATGTTTCTCTGCTGTTTTCGTGGATTTCTTTTTGCAGCTATTTACTTCCAGTGCTTTTTACTAAACCCATTTTTTGTTCAATATTCTTAGCATCAGCTGATTCTTTACGCGCTTTCTTCCTAGGGTTCCTAAACAACATTCGCAGCGGCTCGATTTCTACATTTTCGGTCTCAAAAATATCCGCGCATAGTATTTGATTTTACTGTTTGCCATCACCCAAAGACGAGTTACTGCCATTATTCATGGCAATATTGAGTTCATCCGGAGTAATGTCAACATCGTCCTCAACTCTTTCTTGCTGTTCCTTCCTACGGGATTCCAAAATATTCATCAGCCCTTTATTCCATTTTGGGATGTTTTTGGGATTTGTGGTGACATGAAAATAAGACACCAGTGGTGTTGGCCAGCCCATCCGAATTCTGGCTGAAGCCCGTGTATGTTCTACTTTTACGTATTAATATTTTCTTTTACTTAAACTTTATCTATAGAACTTATTGAATTTAAATTCTTGTTCGTGGCTCTTTTTCTTATTATTTTCACTTCAAAATAGAGCAAAAAATGTGCTTTCAAATCAAGCCGCCGAAGCGAACTGTTGTTTACATATTTTCATGAAATGTCATACGTGACATTTAATTTGGTGAATAACGCATACATATTCATAACCCCCGTTCGTGAGTTTCGGTCGTGTAAAATTTTGTCATTTTTTGACACATTTTTTTGGGAAAAGAGTTTCCAATTCGTTGTCTCTGATTTTAAGACAGCGGTTATACAATTTTTTGTTAGAAAAAGGGTTAATTTGTTTGGGAAATTTCTTGACATTAAGCTCGGTAAAGCTTATCATATGTTCTTCAACACAATAATTTATTAAAGTCAGAGATAACGAGATAGGAAACTTATCTAACTGCAACTCTGATTTAAGGTAGTGTTCGTGAGCTTAAGACCCTGACTCATAATTTCTTCCGTGGAAATTTTTATGTTTAAGACCCCGACTAATGATTTTTTCTTAGAAATTCAAGCTTAAGCATTACACATTTTTCGGACCCCGATTGACAATCCAACTTATAAGTTCACCAGCTTTATTTTAATATGCTAACGTAGTTATTGGTTTATAGAATTTAATTATTTTTCATGTAAACTTATGATTTAAGTTGCGTAGACATGTGCATGATTTATTTGATAACTAAAATATTTGTATAAATTGTTATAACTAATATTTGTATAAAATAACTAATTATGATAACTAATTATTTGTATAAAATATTTATATAAAACAATTAAATGTATTTATTTCATATGCATAAGAATATAAATGAAACTCAATTTTATGAAATATTTTAATGTACAACAAATTCGATTGACTTCTTTAATAGAATACTCCAATCATTTAAGCCAATTTTTGGACCCCAGAACCAAATTAATAAGTTCCTTTCTTCAGAAAATTTGTCAATAAGTTCCTTTCTTCGTCGTAAATCATTTAATATAACTATTGATCTTCTGGTGCTCACATTGATAACCAGACCTACACGGAATAATTTATTTATTACCATCAAGAGAAACTCTTGAAAAATCAAATGTGTAAAACATGTGGCATTGGCATACTTTAATTATTTCTTCACCTCTCCCATAAATTCGATGATTTTAGCGTTGCCAGCATGTGTGGCGCTTACAACTAAATGGGTCATTTTGGGTATTCGCATTAAAGCAGTGTTGCCAGTATTCAGTAATAAGTATTATATTAAAGTTTTTTGTTAATTATTAAAAATATTAATAAAATAATATATTAATATTGCTGCGTATGCATCGAACAACTATCAAGTTTACCAAATTTCATAATTTTGGTACTGCATACAAAAATTTGAACCCATTTTGTATTGCAATTTCAAATGCTTCGATAATTTCTATGCTATATTAACATGGTTTTTAGCTAAACTATTTATTTTCATATTTGATTATTTCAATTGGGACATTAAGGATGCTCATAAAATGTTTGCTTTTACTTAAGTGCATTTTATCCATTTCATTCTGTTTTAGTTCCATTTATTAATTTATTTTGCACCGCTGTGAAAATTTCTCCAACGATTTTTTCACCACACAATAAAATATTTGAAATTGTAATTGTACTTGTATTTGTATTTGTAATTGTAAACCAATAAAGGCAAAGAGAAATTGCATTTATAAATTAATTTCCGCAAAACAATCAAATTATAAACTTAGGGCCTGTGCGAAATGAGACTAAATATTAGCGACATACTAATTGCCACTGATCTGCTTTACAGCCTTCCCGAACTGTGCAAATTGCTTTCCAATACTAAATCAAATGACAGCAGAAATTAAAATTTTGACTTTTTTTTTAAATTATTTTGAAAACAATGGAGGAAGAAATTGAAGCAACTCTTTTTATGAATTTAATTCGGTCTTGCTCCGAATATATAAGCGCAAGACGTCGAACAATTTATCAGCAAAGATCAAGAAATTTCAAATAGCCTGCTCGAAAAAATACTAAATTTTAGTTCAAAAAGTCGGTAAAATTTAGTCTTTACTGCAATACCGACAACACTTACTTTACCGATATTTCCAATTATTTAGTCAAATACTGAGTTTTAGTTTCATTTCGCACAGGCCCATAGTACAAAATTATTCTATTAAAGTAAACTAACAGATATCAAATTAATCAATTAAAAGCAGTGCACGCAATATTTGAATGTGACAATTTTAAATTGAAAAATAATTGAATATAACAATTTAGCATAATTGTCTTATTTCAATGGAATTAAATTAATTATTTTAACGGAATTTTTACCGACGATGATTCTGCTCGCAGTTTAAAATTAATGGGAGTAATTTTATCTTGAATCTTGAATACAGATCGCAATGCACCTAGGGCTGCTTGACTATGCACCTAGGGTTTTGACTATAGTGTCCACATTCTTTCCGAAACCTATAAGTTCGCAAGAGAGTTATTTACGTGAATAAGAAGGTACAGATTTTGAATATACTTCTTTGTATTTACCCTTCCCAATAAGTTAATAGCACTTTACGACAGAGATTTGGCAGTTCAACGTAAATTGCACATAGCACTCACTCGATATAGCGCTGACTTCAATTAACTCACACTTTCAAATAGTTATAAAAATCACTCTTCTATTAATGCACCAGATTATTGTTAGAATTATGATAATTCCAATAATTTAATTAAGTTTTCAGAACTAGTACCTATGAAAAAATATTAACACAATAAAATGTTTACATAATATTTTCATTAAATATCATACGTGACATTAATTTGGTGAACTACGCATTCTCATACATAACCCCTGTACGTGAGTTGCGGTCGTGTAAAATTTTGCAATATTTGACAGCTTTTTTTTGGGAAAAAGAGTTTCCTATCTCGTTGTCCCTGCCTAAAGATGCGAGTGCGAGGACGCATTGCATATAAGCTTTTATTTATTTTAATTATTTTAGTAGTTTTAATTATTTTTGTTGACTTATTTAATGAGAAAGCAGTTCGTGATGAATTTCTGTCGCACCTGCCAGATTTAAGCAGCTCCAGTCCTGACCAAGATTTGTCAATCCGACTAAAAGATATCAGTATAGATCAACTTATAAATCTTACAGATTTCCACTATATCATACGTAATCGAATGTGCTCAAATTATGGAAAAGAGCCATTAGGTAACCTCCCCCTAATTAGGGTTAAATTCCCCAAATTAATATAGTTTCAATTCTCAAACAGCCGTTATTATCGTCACATCCTATGCAGGCCACGATGAACTCCGTTCTGCTCATCGTCAAGCTATAACTCAAACAAAACTTTTGGAGATGGGTCTCCTTCGCATCTTTCTAATCGCTGAACTACCGACAACTGAACGTTTCATTACACAAAGTCAAATCATTAGCGAGCAAAAGAAATTCGGTGACTTACTACAAGGTAACTTCATTGAATCATATCGAAATCTCAGTTATAAACACATCATGGGTCTACGCTGGGCTGGTTGGGAATGTGCAAAATCTAATTATATAGTTAAAATCGATGATGACACCGTATATGATGTTTTCCAACTCAGAAACTATTTAGAATCACTAGAAGTAAACGGACGAGTAGCCGAGTATTTTCTTGCTGGCTACGTTCTGGATAATAAGCTCCCAATACGCATTACAGCCAATAAATGGTTTGTATCACTGGAAGAATATATGCCCAATACCTATCCTGATTATCTGTCTGGTTGGCTTTATATAACAAACCCAAAGACGGCTTTGCGTCTAGTCCGTGAATCCCAGCGCAGTCAATTTTTTTGGATCGATGATACATGGGTTACGGGCGTATTACGTGCGCGCGCACAAGTGCCACTATTGCGACTGAATCATTGGTTCTCAGCCAACTCCGAATTCATCGACTGCTGCGTGCGGGATCTTAAAGATTTTAATTATGAATGCGAATTTTATGTGGCTCCAAATGGTGGAGATACAAAATTGATTATAGAGTTCTTGCATAATGTTGAGAAATGCTATTTCGATGAATGTCTGAAACGACCCGCGGAAAAATCATTGCGTAAGACTTGTGTGGGCAGTGTAAAGCATTTGTTGTCCGAGCACGGTGAGGCACATATGCAGCCTATTAAATTATGATAATGAATATAGAAAAGAATAACCTCCTTTATTATACCATATTGATAATGTTGAACGTTTACTGATAAATTTATACGGTCCTATCCTGTTGGCAAGTACTATCTGACGGAAATTATTTCGAAATTTAAGAAAATAATATCAATCTACATGAATCGCTTATCAACGAATGTTAATTAATTTTAGAGTTTATTAATTCCACAATAGCTACTAGTTAATTAAAATTGAAGCAGGCAATAACTTATCTAAGATTTAATGCAATTTTTAGCTTTAAATTTGTGAATATTTATATATAGAAATGTACTCGTATATATCAGTTATTAGAAACTTATTGTCTTGCTATTATTTATGAATTTATTAACTAAAATATAAATCCTTAATTAAAACAATAATAAATAAAATTATTTCTAATAGAAAACGAAACATGAAAACGAGACATTTTCTTGAATCAATTAAGCTATTCGATGCTATAATTAATTTGTTTTTAATATTTCGATTAGAATTTTCCTTTTTTTCATTTAAGGAAAGAACAAAGGTATATTTTAATGGAACGGGATTACCGCTACACAAAGTCGCCGTTTTTATGACAATTTTTTTGTTGTTCTAAACAAACACAACAGCGCAGCTTTTGTAACTCTCGCCAGACTGAGGAATACGTCTTTAAAGTTTACTATAAAATTAACTACAAAAAATGACTAGCTAATCTACCAAAAAGAAGGGAACATCTTTACCGCCACACAAAATTGTTATTTTGGCTTAACTAACCATCTGACATGCCTCACGGGTGTTGTTCTCCTTCATGTTGTTGTTAAAGCTATTGATGCTGATACCGAAAACAAAAACTATTTTCGTCGGCAACGCTTGTGGGCGTGGCTACAGCGTCTTAAAGTTTGAAATATAATCGTCGATTTCGCCTTCCCTTCAACACATAACGGCTTGATATTGGTACCGTTGGAAAGCTAATTAAAAGGCAATTTTTTTATGTAAAATGACATTTTCTCCAAATATACATAGTTTTTGAAAAAAATACCATTTTGTGTTTTACTACTTTTTTTTAGAATTCTAAACCTTTTTACACTTTTTATATTGAATTCGAAAAAAAGGTAGTAAAACAGAAAATGGTGTTTTTTTCAAAAACTATGTATATTTCGAGAAAATGTCATTTTACATAAAAAAATTGCCTTTTAATAAGCTTTCCAACGGTACCAATATCAAGCCGTTATGTATTGAACGTTAGGAGAAATCGACGGTTATATTTCAAACTTTAGAAGGCTGCAGCCACGCCCACAAGCGTTGCCGACGAAAATGGTTTTTGTTTTCGGCATCAGCAACAATACCTTTAACAGCAACAACAACAACAACAACATCCGTGAGGCATGTCAGATGGTAAGTTGTTCCGTTATTTTAACCACCGTTATTTTTGGTGTTTTTGTTGTTGTAGACGAAAATAAACTTTTTTGGTCTCTTAATTTCCGAGAAAAAAGTCCTTGAAGTTGAAGATCCTTTGAGTTGTATCTCGTAAACTAAACACCTGCATAATATAACACTAAATCTGTATAATGTAACACCTGTATAACATCTGTATAATATAACACCTAATTGATAGGAAATAATAATATCTCTGTGTGATTAAACTTTTTTCGAAAAACGTGTATTTTTCAAGAAAATTAAACATTTACATTTTTAGTACTTTTTTCTTATTTTTAAAATGTATAATTAAGCTCCGGAAAATTTTTAATATTTAAAAATGAAGGCTTCCCAACTTTCTACGTATATTTTTTTCATCAAAATCAATGCAGTAGTTGCGGAGAAAACACATTTCAAAGTTCAAAAGTACTTATGTATAAGTCCTTATTTGCGGAACACAACACTGACCGTGATCCTGTGTCTTCACACGGTAACACTGCATTGTATACGATAACACTTAACAGCTATGCAAATGTCGAGTAATTTACACAGCGGAATGAATATGTGTGCTGATATTCACTAAAATTTATCTATACCTTTTTTAATAAATATCGATCGTTGTATACTTGAAAATTATGCATGATATTTGTTTGCACTGATTCTTGGAAAGGCAATAAACTTGAGTCAGCATAAATCTGTCGATAATAAATTTCGTTTTCATGAAAGTATCCATAAGTGTCCATACCCTCAGCACGTTAAGTACTAATGCATATATATGGCCTCAAAATGTAAGACGAGGACGAAACAAGTCGTTGACGTCGACTTCGAAGAAAACCCGCCGGTATGGTCAAAATGTAGAACTTTCGTCATCCTTCGTCTGACTATTACGATTGTAGTTCCATTTTCCATTGGTTTGTTGCTAGTTTTGAGAGCTATCGAACATATGCTATCTAATTATTCGGTAGTTATGAATTAACCATTTCTTCGAGTTTTTTCCGCTAGTTTTTAGTCATTTAGAAATCACTAAGCGAGTAAATATGCCGCTCAGATTTAGTAATTACCACAAATTGTTGAATTATTCAACCATTATATTTAATCCGTAGCTTTAGTAAAACCCGATACCCAATTAATCAAACAAGAACTACGCGTTTGTGGTATTGTTGTATACACATAGTTGAATTCCTGCGGCTTTCAAATCAGAGACAACGAGATAGGAAACTCTTTTCCCGAAAAAAATGTGTAAAAAAATGACAAAATTTTACACGACCAAAACTCACATACAGGGGTTATGTATACGGATGCGTAATTCACCAAATTAAATGCCACGTATGTCATTTCATGAAAATATGTAAACAACAGTTCGCTTCGACGCAGAGATAACGAGATAGGAAACTTCTGACAGATTGGCAAAATGCAGCTCTGATTGGCGTTAGTGTTAGTTGAAATTCCTGGAAATCGGAAGTTACGTTGCCAAACAAATCAGAACAATTCTTGGAATTGCAAACTTCGTTCCCAAAAAACTTTGCAGCCTCAGACCCTTTTGGCAATCCCGTCTACATATCCCAACACCTTTGTTTTGAGATTCCAACCTAGTTATCGATATATAGTGTTGAATTAAATTTCATGTACACTTTTATAGTTCAACTTGTGTATATGCTTTGTATTTATATATTGTTTGATAAAAGTATTAATTTATTAGCGAAAATCTTTTTCTATTGTACATATAACAAAACAAACGCAAATGAAACGATATTGCGTGTAAGGTTAGTGATTCAAAAATTAAAAATGACTTGCTTAATAGAAATAACTCTACCTAAGAGGATAAAGTAAATTAAACTAATACTAAAAACAATTCACTTAAAGGAATTTAGCGCATTACTTATTCACATTAACCTGAAACCAAGTGCAGAACTGTGTTTTAAATCATCATATTTGCTAATCGTACACCAAGTTATTCAAGCTCTAGTACCAATGTTTTAATATAACACCTCATTATAAATACTTTATAAGTTCTATATTCGCTTTAAATTAATATTTAATTAATATTATTAATTTAAATTAATTTAAAAATTTTATATGGAAAAAACTGAACATCTTAGTTCTAGTGCTTAGTTTTAATAATTTCCGAAATGGCGTGACTTAAATAACAAGCTAATAAAAGAATATGTCAATTTAATTTACTTTGTAATGTAAATAATAATGTAATAATAATAATAATAATAATAATAATGTGTAATAATAATGTGAACTAATACAATTATTTGGTAATTTCTAACTCCACTTTGAGTTACTGTTATTATTTAAGTAAGTTTTATTTCTATCCTGAATAGTTTAGTTCAATTCAATATATTAGGTATTCATATTAAAAATATGTTGAAATAATACTTTTGGTCGAAATAATTGTCAGACGCGACGAACACAAAACGGATTCGTGCTGATTACTTCATTCCAGTTTTAGCGTCTGCCGGTTGTGTATGTATTAAAATTGGGGGAATATTGCAACCTACTCGAATTCCGGCATCTCCCAAATATTTGATTCGTCCCTCAGGCGTCTCCTTAAAATATTCATATGCCTTTCTTGACGACGTTCCATTCTAGATCGATAAATATATATTGCTAATGCCATTCTTGAATTCCAATATTTATTTATGCTATTCATAATTGTTTTATTGTACACAATTTATGGGTATTGACGCTAATAATTTCTTTCTATTTTCCTCTATAATACACTGTAAACACTTTTATTTTCAAACACTACACAAACAAGCAAACAATTTTATTATTGTGCACCAATACTTCTTAATATTCTTTGGGAAATGTCAAAAAGTTTATTACTTTATTGTTGCCATACCCAATAATAAGAAGTATTTACTAAAATTTTAAGCTGAAACAATGTACTTTCATGAATTTTCTCGAATATCCCTAAAAATATTTCACATGTGGCAACAATATCAAATTATCCCCTCATAAAACCAGACGAGACGACATGAAAAAGTTACATAATACCAATTTTTCTTCATGTCGTGTACGTCTACGTCTATGTCTTCCAGTGAGTTTACATTATAATGCTGTAAGTGGCGTCTTTCACTTGATTATTTATATTTTGTGTCGGCTGCTTTATACTATCTTGATTGCAAATTAATTGTTTGCCTTCCAGCGCTCCCAAAAATTGTTCCTTGCTGTTACCGTGCATTTCCTTTTGTAACTCTTTCTTCCAAAATATAGGATTTGGAATAGGATTCCAAAATATTCATCAGCACTTTATTCTATTTTGGAATGTTTTTGGGATTTGTGGTGACATGAAAATAAGACACCAGTGATGTTGGCCAGCTCAAAGGCTATACGATCATCCGAATTCTGTCTGAAACCCGTGTTATGTTCTACTTTGACGTATTAATATTTTCTTTTACTTGAACTTTATCGAACCTACTTTATAGAACTTATAGAATTTAAATTATTGTTCGTGACTCTTTTTCTTATTATCTTCACTTCACAACAGAGCACATAATGTCCTTTCAAATCGAGCCGTCGATGCGAACTGTTTACATATTTTCATGAAATATCATACGTGACATTTAATATGGTGAATTACGCATACATATATATAACCCCTGTACGTGAGTTCCGGTCGTGTAAAATATTGGTTTTTTTGCCACATTTTTTTGTGGGTAAAGAGTTTCCTATCTCATTATCTCTGCTTCGACGGCTTGATTTGAAAGTACATTTTGTGCTCTATAGTGAAAATAATAAGAAAAAGAGACGAAAAAGAATTTAAATACAATAAGTTCTATATAGTTTAAGTGAATGAAAATATTAATATGGAAAAATGGAACAGAACATGGGCTTCAGCTAGAATTCGAATGGGTTGGTCAACACCACTTTGAGCTGGCCAACACCACTGGTGTCTTGTTTTCATGTCACCACAAAAAGAAATCCACAAAAACAGCAGAGAAACATTTTTGAGAGCTCTGGAAGGAAAGAATCAATGCCTCCTGCATGAAGTCCCCAAGAATGGCAATGAGACTTTATATAATTTAAAACGTATAGAAAGCGCGAAGTAATCCAAAAAGTAAAAACATTATAATGATCGAATTCTAATTAATTTTGAATATGTTCCTTTCTAGAAAAGAAGGAGCAAAAAAATGAAGAGAAAACAGACGCAAAAAATACAACGGAGGAAACAGTATCAAAAATGGAAGTAGCCGAAAGGAATTTATTTGATGAGAGCAGTAGTAGTGAAACAGAAGATTTTATGCCGCAACCAATTTTAGTTAAAAAAGAAAAGGGAGTTAGACGAGAAAGGTTAAAACCTCAAGACGACAAAGGAAGTAATGCGGGCTTAAAGAGAGATTTATTTAATAAATCACCAGAATTTGATATATTTCCCACTCCTGCCGGCTTTTGGGATCCCCTCAAAGATCTTTTGACTTGGCAATTTTTACTGAAGTATTGGTTGAAAATGTTTATATATTAGTGATCGCTTTGAAAATGTTTATATATTTAAAATTTGTAATTATTGATAGTTAAATTGTTAATTTATAATTATATTAGTTAATATTTTAATAAAAACAGTATTTTAATTTTTTATTTTTCGTAAATACAATACAAATTATTCCTTTATTTCCTATAGTAAATAAATGAAAACAAAATTTCCATCAGAGGGCTGTGTGCACTTCCACGCCACCCAAGAGGTATGCACATTGGCGCGTTACCGGTTTTTTTGGATGTCCAGTTCCCCAGTAGGCCTATACCCATCCTGGCAACATGTTCGCAAGTCCGGCATTCCTATTTTTTGCTTAAATTTATTTAAATTTAAAATTTTTGTAAAATTATAAATATTTTATAGTGTGGTGAAAATAATTGTTTGAGAAATTATCACAGCGGTGCAAAATAAATTCATAAATAGAACTAAAACAGAATGAAATGGATAAAATGCACTTAAGTAAATGCAAACATTTTATGAGCATCCTTAATGTCCCAATTGAAATAATCTAATCTGAAAATAAATGGTTTAGCTAAAAACCATGTTAATATAGCATAGAAATTATTGAAGCGTTTGAAATTTCAATCCAAAATGGGTTCAGATTTTTGTATGCAGTACCAAAAATTATGAAATTTGGTAAGTTTGATAGTTGTTCGATGCATAGGCAGCAATACTAATATATTATTTTATTAATATTTTTAATAAATTACAAAAAACCTGAATATAATACTTATTACTGAATACTGGCAACACTGCTTTAATGCGAATACCCAAAATGGCCCATTAAGTAGTAAGCGCCGCACATGCTGGCAACGCTAAAATCATCGAATTTATGGGAGAGGTGAAGAAATAATTAGTATATGTCAATGCCACATGTTTGACACATTTGATTTTTCAAGAGTTTCCCTTGATGATAATAAATAAATAATTCCGTGTATGTGTGGTTATTAATGTCAGCACAAGAGGCTCAAAAGTTATATTAAATGAATTAGGACGAAGAAAGGAACTTATTAATAATTATACAATTTTATTTGAAACTAAAAATAGTCATATTTGTGTATTGATATACTCAAGTAAAATCTTTTATATTTTAAATGCACTAGTGCGGCTAATACTTGGCTTCAAAGTAATGGTTGCAGAGTCCTTAATAAATCAATGTGAAGAATTTCTTCAAATAAATTATTCTATGTAATTTTATTTTTAGGTTATTTTTAGATTCTGGGATCCAAAAATTGTCTTAAATGATTTGAGTATTCTATTAACGAAGTCAATCGAATTTGTTATACATTAAAATATTTCATAAAATTGAGTTTCATTTATGTTTTTATGCGTATGAAATAAATACATTTATTTGTTTTATATAAATATTTTATACAAATAATTAGTTACCATAATTAGTTATTACAATAATTAGTTATTTTATACAAATATTAGTTATAACAATTTATACAAATATTTTAGTTATCAAATAAATCATGCACATGTTGTCTACGCATCTTAAATTAAAAAAGTGTACATGAAAAATAATTGAATTCTTTAAACCAATAACTACGTTGGCATATCAAAACATAGCTGGTGAACTTCAAAAATCGATTGTCATTCGGGGTCTGAAAAAGGTGTAATGGCCGGGTCTTATGCTTGAATTTCTAAGAAAAAATCATTAGTCAGGGTCTTAAACATACAATTTCCACGGAAGAAATCATGAGTCAGGGTCTCAAACTCACGAATACTACCTTAAATCAGAGTTGTAGTTAGAGAAGTTTCCTATCTCGTTATCTCTGATTCAAATGTCTGACGATTAATAGCTTGAACACATAGAAATTACTGTTCTGCCGGCAGTAACAGCATTTCAGCATTGAACACATAGACTTCTCGGGCAGAAGGCAGTAAATGTCAAAATGCTTTACAAAATGTAAACAAGAAGTTTGTGTAGGAACATTCCGTTCATACAGTTCAAATAAGAAACAAAAACAAAAACAATATAAGAAGAACAAGGGTAGCAGACGGCAGTAAAATTAGAAATTTTCAATCTATTACCTGGCAGTAACTGCTTTTACTGCCAGACAGAAATTATTTTTTTCTCACTTCCCATAAGAGCCAATGTAAATTTTGACATTTCTGCTACTGCCGGCAAAAACAGTAATTTCTATGTGTTCAAGCTATAAAAGGGCGAGTGAATGAAAGAATGAGAGAAGTAAATGAGTGAAAGCACTTCGGCTGTAGAAAGCAATAAAAACTGCTTAAAAATGACCGACGAAACCTTTTTGGTTTCGTCAGCTTTCGTCACAAATTTCGCCTACCATTTTGCCCGTTGCTTTCTTTATCGCCTGGAATGCATTAAAAGGCACTAACAAAAATTGTTTATTTCGTCGGAGGCGTCAGCGGCCATATTTTTATCTGTTGCTTATCTAAAGGCTCGCAAATTGAGTTGAAACGGAGGACAGCACAAAAGCGAGGCGGAAAAAGTATTTCGTTTTCGTCTTACATTTTAAGGCCATTAATTTCAGAAATCGATAAGAAATATAAAAACGAATATTAACCCCCTCAAATTGTAAGGCGAAACGTACAACGTTTTTTGGTCTTCCTTTTGTGTTGTCTTTAGTTTTTACTCGATTTGACAGCTTCTGGAGAAACAGCGACGCTGGCTTTGAAGAAAAGCTCCAAAAATTTGTAATATGCAAAACTTTAGTCAGCTTACTTAGATAAAGTGTCCGAAGTGAATGGTCTCTTGCTTTTGTTTTGTATTCCGTATTAAGGCCCTACATTTATGCTGGTATTATATAATATGTAGATTTTTCCATCCATAAGTTGAACATATTTTTTCTTCCATCCATAAGTTTTATTAATAGACCTAAATATATTTGGAAATTTTCTGACAGGCCACGTGCTGTCAAGTAAGGGACATTTTATGTTGATTATTGATTCGATATACCTCTTTTATTTTATGTTACCTTGTGTTTGTGCTACTTTGTGGTTACGAAAGTAATACATCAATATTAAAATTAGTGTTGGGTACTATCGAATGATTTTCTCATTCATGCATCCATTCATTTACACGACTTAAGGTTCAACCATAATGGCTTAAGCGAAATTAACAAAAAACTATGTGATGTGCGAGTACATGCGAATCATACTGAGTGACCATAATGAATTAAGAAAAGCTTCGTTAAATTCGGCAACATTAAGGAACCTTAATGTGACAGCGAAACTGGTCGCACATAACTTAACAAAAATTAACAAACAGCTTTTTGTTGCCAGATAAAAATTTTTTGACGATATCCGATGTAACATTTTAAACAACTTGTTATTTTTACAATTGGCAACATCAACAATAGCGGAATTTTTGTTAAGTTTATTATGGGCAATTCAATAATTTTACAAAAATTAAGCTTCATTGTCGTTAACTTTTGACATTAACTTAATTTCGCATACGGCCATTATGGTTGAGGCTTTAGGCCGCACTCACATAGGGGACATTTGTCGCGAGACATGGAACTATTCAATTATTTGTCCCCGATACCACTCACACAGGGGACAAATTGGAATGTAGGTTGTATCCCCATGCATGATTTTTTAATTAGACTTTTTACTACGTTTTGCTACCTTTTAATACTTTTTGCTAAATGGTAGTGTTTTCACTACTTTCGAAAATTAAATTATTTCATTTCATTTTGTGTTGCGCGCTAAGTGACTGGAAAATATTGAACAAATTAAAATTTCGTTAATATCTATGGCGATCGATTTTGTGGGTGCATTATATATCATTCGTGATGAAGATGCAGAAATAATAAAATTAATCTTAGATAATGTGGAACAATTGGAAGAGATTAGCAGTGCTCGTTGGAGAAGCTGCTGGATCAGAAACTGGCGAAAAGAAAAAAACCCAAATGGAGACTTCGAAGTTCTGACAAATAGCATTCAAGTGTGCGATAAATATTCCTACCGAAAATATTTGTGAATGTCAGAGGAAAAGTTTGTTGAATTGCTAAAATTGGTCCAAGCCGATTTGCAGAAGGCTGAAACGCATATGCGAAAAGCTGTGTCACCGGATGAATCTTATACATATATAAAAATAGAAAATTCACAGCAGCTTTCACATTAGACATAATACAAAAGAAATGAAATCTAAAAATATTGTTGAATACCACCAATTTTGTACAGAGATCATAAATAAAATTAAAAAATTCAATGTTATCAGGCACATTTAACCGTAAAAATGTTTATAATGTATCATCATTATCCAATATTCCTTCCAGCGCCAGACTAAGATATCACTTTTTTTAGCCTGACATTTATGTTCGTCCAGTTCTTTTAATTTCATTAAATAATTTTGGATATACATTACACCTCTCCTACGCACATTTTCATTTTTTAATTCAGTGATGGTCGTGGTATTTGCTACTTTTCACGTCCCAGAGAGACGTTTCTTGTTGTAGGGCGTTAATCAGCCTTTCCGTCGTATCCTTAGTCATCTAAATGCTATTGGAAATGAATTTTGAAAAAATATACTAAAATATGTATATAAAAGCACAAGCCAAAGACTTCAAAAATATTTATATATTGTTTAATGTTGGGGCTGCCTTAGAATTTAATGGACTGTTCGATTTCTTACCTAAAAATGCACTGAAAGTGCAAATATTTATGAACACAATATTTTAATACACAAGCATGCATGCCTGACTGAATTCGTAATATTCTGCTTTGTCGATACCAGAGATAAAAGTGCAACTCTGGTTGTAGATTTGACGCCGAAATGCATAGTAGTGTTAGTGAAAACGGCCGGAAATTGATGACGTTTTCACTCAGAATCTCACCTACCGTGCCCCAATGACGTAATTTTTACGCTCAAACTCACCTACCGTGCCCCCAATGACGTCAGTCATCCAATGAAAAATTTTGGTCTTAGACCCCATTGACATATCATTTATGCAATTATTTTGAGATTTCAACTTAGTTAAAATTTATACATAAAAACATTCCCATTCAGGTACATTTTTTTGACAACTTGTTAACAACGTGACAACGTGTTAATTTTCTCCAATTTTGTATTTAAACTATTTGACTACTGAATTTGTATTTACTTGAACTACTGAACTATTGAATTTTGTATTTAAACTATTCATGAACTATAAAACATAATGTTTAGTTCTAATAAAGACAAACTGTGTAATTGCGGGTGTACTTGTTTTTTATATCCACATAGATTTGAAGGTATTATTTGCTTAAACAAGAAATTTGATGTAATTTGTGAGAAGCCAGATGGAAAATATGTTTTATTATGAATGTTATTTTTAATCCCCGGTCTACTCCCGAATTAGCTAAATCGTGATAACTGCGAACGAGGCTAAAATAAAGAGCGAGTGTGAAGATATACACGCGTATATTAGACGCGTAATATAGTTTTCCATTAGTTTCGCTTCTCTTTCTTGGCCAGAAATCATTAATGATTGGTAAATATTTTTCCGATTGGAAAATATTTATGATTTCGTAAGAAATGCTAGGTAACTACTTATTAAGGTTCAAATATCCAGTCCTACGTAATTGAACTATTACAATCGTAAAGCATCTCGGTCTGATAAAAATCCTATTGACGTTAACTATTACGATATATATTTAACTTAATTTATTTCTTTTATTTCATTTATTTAACTTTATTTTATTTATTTAACTTTATTAGGAGAATCAAACAGGGTTATTCTAGAAATCCTCATAAAATTTCTGTGAACTTCTGCAATTAGGCTAAATTATGGTAACATATTTCACTTCACAAATCAAACAGAGCACAAAACATGCTTTCAAATCAAGCCGACGAAGCGAACTGTTGTTTACATATTTTCATGAAATATCATACGTGACATTTAATATGGTGAATTACGCATACATATACATAGCCCCTGTACGTGATTTTCGGTCGTGTAAAATTTTGGTTTCTTTGCCATATTTTTTTGTGGGTAAAGAGTTTCCTATCTCATTATCTCTGGTCGATACGACAACCCGCTGTTTGGTGTCCCCAGTAAACATCAAGGGACAAAATTGTCGCACAAGGGACAAATTCATTCGTTCATAGTCCACAGTTCATTTCGTCGTTTTGCTGGTGAAGCAACAACAAATTTGACGTATCCCAAGACAAATGTCCCCTGTGTGAGTGCGGCATTATGCGCGCTCAGCTCATGTGTTGACAACATAATCAACTGACTCGTTTCTCGTCTTTATATAGGTATCGGCTTTTACTCTCTGAAAGATTTTGAATTACTAAGAATTATTGTTTATCGAATGAACTATTCGATTGTTTCTGGTAACTACTAATTCTTGGAGACAGATTCGCCTCGTTGAATGATGTTTGGATTATCAAAATCTATAGAATGAATGAATAATTAACAACTATCGAATAACTCGATGGTTTTTATTTGATAGTTCCTAACACTAATTAAAATACTAAATATTGAAATAAAAAATTATTGACTAAACATTACTGTCCAAGTATAGAATCAGAGAGTGATGCATTGTTCTGGAATTTATACAACTGTACGCACCGGTTGCGAAGGAGAAACAGACCCTGGAGCGTTTTTTTTGTATAAAACCGGATTCACCTGGACTAGATTTACGAATTTTTCCTCATTCATATTAGCAAATAACAAATATTTCTATTGTTTACTATAAATTTTATGCAAAATGTTTTCAAAAATGTACAAATTGGTGCCAGATTGAGTTTCATTGTAGTCACAATTACGAACAATCCCTTGAACGTTTATTAAGCCAAAGAAAATTTTTTTTAAGATATGACTTCATTGCACCATCGGATTTTGAAGAGATGCGATGTGGCAGCACGATTGAACTGTCAGTTGACGCTACTTGAGAGAAATCAAATTCGGATTGATATTTGGCTGAGGTTCGGGTCGAGTGTCGTGTTTTGCAGCAACACACACACGAACTCCATATAATGATAGCGTTTTGACAATTCTAAAGTAGCCCTTAAGGCAGCATTATCAGATCATTAGACCGTAATAATTAAAATTCCCGTAAAAGACATCGCATTTTAAACGCGGAAAATCCCCGCAAAACTTACACGAAGGGGAAGAACCGATGCTTGAACGCAACCATGGTTGCATAAATAACGATTTAAAAAATTAGTGAAATTGGAAGGTATTATACTTCAAAGTAGGACGTTATCATGGAAATTTACATATTTTTAAAATGGATTTCCTTGTAAATTCTTACACAAATATTCGTAAAAAATTACGTGCCAAAAAGGTAAGGTGCTGATGCGAAATATGAAATTGGGTAGGGTTTCATTAATTGAACACAAAGAATATTGAAAGCAAGAGTATTAAAAATTGAAGTTTTTGGGTAAAATTTAGGTTCACGTAATTAATAAAATGGATTACAATTGTTTATAACGTTATATATTTTACAGTATATCTTTATATATTTTCAAACAATTAAACAATTTTTTTTAATTGAAAAAGCTATATTTCCTTAAATAAACACGAGCAACAAAACATTTCTTAGAGAAACGTTCTCTAAGAACAATTCTTCCACATCAAACACTGTTAGTCGTGTAAAAATTATTGAAAATTTGTACTGAGGTAAGCTTAAGCTATCTTAGTAAATGCTGGTTTTTAATTTTTCGAATTTTTTTAGAGCATATTACTCCTATTTATTTAGATGTGACTTGTTTTATTATATAAAATACAAATACTTCGGTTTGATAAGTTGGCCACCAGGAAAAATATGAATTTCGCACAATCCATAATATCAAACAATTTGAAGATTGTCAACGCGAACTGTCAGATCTGACATTTTTGTTTATGGAGTAGACAAGTTATGGGTTCAATATTAAAATATTGAAGCAAAGAAAATAAATAGCACACAATTCATTATGGAGACAACTAAAAGCGATCATCAAGCAGTTTCCGATGTAAATTTTAATTCCTATTAATCCTATCTGAATTTATACTTTTATAATTACATCCTTCAAGAGCACAATTGCACCAACAGTCGCAACAACAGAAGAGACTTCATCACATCAAACAAGTAAGCGTCGACAACAACTGAGCCAGTGGTTGGGCAAAACGTTTCGAGTTGTAATCACTGATGGCCGCGTATTAATTGGTTCCTTCAACTGCACGGACAAAGATGCTAATGTTGTGCTGTCAATGTGTGCCGAATACCTGGAGGAAGGCAAAGATGCCCGCATACTTGGGAACGTAATGGTACCCGGGAAACATATTTTGTCCATTGCGGTTGATATGCCTCCTCAGGAAGATCTTGCGCGAGTGTCACGCGTTAATGGACAGGCGGCTGAGGAACGAAACTAGAGATTGCTTTATGACAAATACTTTTTTAATAATACAAAATTGATTTACTTCATAGATTTACTTTAAGGGATAACGAAAATTCAAATTATATTACATTAGTATTCCTACGTCCTTTTATTCGTTTGCTCCACCAAAGGATCGTAACCCTTTGCCATTTTCTCCTTAAACTGTTCGTACGTTCGTTTCCTATCGAAATGCTTAACCCATTGCTTAGAGCAGGAAGACTCAAAAATCATACGCATATTCAAACAAGCTTCGGGAACTTTTTCGCCGCTCGTTGAGTTGTGTTCGGGCGCATATTCACTAAGGCATTTCCAGTACTGATCACGTGAATCCCAACACTTTGTTCGTTCAGCCTTTGATGGAAAATCCATTTTTATATCAATAACAAATATATTTTACGTAAGGGCAGGCGCCTTAACTTCAATAATTAACCATAACCTCTATAAGGAACAGCTGTTCATTTAAGGCCTGATTAGTCGTACGTTCGCTCTTTTTCGAACACGAAACTCATATGTCAAAACTCATAAGCTATATGTAGTTCGTGTGGTTGTGAGAATTTCCCCCCGCAATATTAAAATCATTTTAATATTTGGTCACGTTTCGAAAAATCTCTCAAATTCGAACAAAGTGACAACTAAAAGTGAGTGGCCACATCAAGCTTCCACTTCAATTTATATTTACCGTGAAATGGATGACGAGAGACTTATTGAGCTTGTTAGGCTAAATGAGCTTTTATACAATAAATTTAAAGCCAGTTATAAGCTTCCTGCTGCGAAGAGGAGAGTGTGGGAGGAAATTGGAGGCTCACTAGGAGATATTCTATGGCAATATCTTCATATTGCGACTTAATAGGTTCGCTTAAATAATGTGGCGAAAGCAGCCTCCACAATATTTCACAAGTCTCTATAATTATATTGCGAGCTGTCGTTTCCCCAATTTTGTACTTCCAAGCAATTGTTTGGAAATACTCTCCGTGAGCAAGATACCTAAAGAAAATAATACTTAAAAATTCCATCTGAAAAATTATTTTTTAACTTACAAAAGAGTGATTGACAGTCGTTCTTCGGCACCTATGATTTGTAGTGGCTTTTCTAAATGGAAGCCGACCAAATTGAACAGCAAATCATAAATGGGGCGAGTCATTCTTGTGTGTATAAAAAATTGGCCTTCATCCACATTTTTTATACTCATGAAAACTTTTCTGAAGTAACCATGTCTCACTCGGTCTCTGTTTATAGGACGAACACGCCAACGCCTAATTTGCCTCGGATTCTTCCATTCATAGTAGAGTCTAATTATATTTAAGATCTCTAAATCACTTTGGTAATCCATTTACTTTTTTTGGAATTTGCAAATGATTGTAAGAATTGTTAACAACACCAATGAGCACAGCTGTCAAAAAGTGTGAAATTTCTATGAATGCCATTAAATTTGAATGAATTATGAATTTCCCATTAAAATCCGAAGAAACGGTACATAATTATTAATAATAACTAATAATAAGACTTTATTTTCTATAATTACTTATATTATTTAGTAATATTTGAGTTAAAGAAATCCAAAGAATTTTTAAAATATAAAATTCATCAAAAAAATGCCCACAAAATTCCCACTTTCGAACATGGTTCGACGAGATCGGCAACATCATAATCAATTGAACCCCCTGCAACCCGAACAATTTCGAATGAGTAAACAATTACGAAAACGTACGACTAATCAGGCCTTTAGATAGAAGCGAAGGGCGACCAACAGTGTTGCACATGAAATTTCGCACAAATTCGCAAGGGTTGCACAAGCAAATCTACCGTGGTTACAACGCCAAACATCAGAGATAATGAGATAGGAAACTCTTTACCCTCAAAAAAACGTGGCAAAAAACCAAAATTTTACTCGACCGAAACTCACGTACATTATGTATATGTATGCGTAGTTCACCATATTAAATGTCACATATGACATTTCATGAAAATATGTAAACAACAGTTTGCTTCGGCGGCTTGATTTGAAAGCACATTTTGTGCTCTATTTTGAAGTGAAAATAATAAGAAAAAGAGTCACGAAAATAATTTAAATTCAATGAGTTTATAGATGAAGTTTAAGTAAAAGAAAATATTAATACGTAAAAGTAGAACATAACATGGGCTTCAGCCAGAATTCGGATGGTCGTATAGCCTTTGAGCTGGCCAACACCACTGGTGTCTTATTTTCATGTCACCACAAATCCCAAAAACATCCCAAAATAGAATAAAGAGCTGATGAATATTTTGGAATCCTGTAGGAAGGAACAGATTCCTCTATAAGTTTTACATGAGCACCTGCCGTGTTGGCTTAATCTCATGGCGGGCCATCCCGCACGGGGTTGCAAGTACAGACTCTGTGAATGTACCTTTTCTGTTATATGACGACAACCGGCGTCCAGTGCTTCCGGGTTACCAAGCCGTGGCGTTTGTACCTTAGGAAGCCATATGCATGGTATGGACATTCCACTTAAGGTATCGTCGAGGCCGATCTAAAACCTCTTCCGGACTGTGAGGTCCGGCACCCGGTAATGATTTAGTGCATTATTACACCCGAGCTCATCCAAACTCGTACCCGCGTAACTTTGGGTATCAACCACAGCCACCACGAAGCTCCCGAAGGGCCTACCCAATGACAAGCATGTGGGGCTTGGAATATAACTTACCAGATGGTGTGACTATTAGCCGAAGCTATTAGCACACATACTGGCTGTACGAACCAGGTGGTGTAACTATCAGCCTAAGCTGTTAGCACACATACTGGCTATGAATCTCATTGCTTGTCTCCCGTGGTACCAATTTAGAGCCATATGGTAGGCTTCGGAACCCGGGAGTACCACAGTCGTGGTAAGTGACCGCATTATACGCCTAGGTCACTGCCATTTTGGGCCCATGCACCCGGGGCTGGCACCCGGTGTAGGAAGGAACAGCAAGAAAGAGTTGAGGATGATGTTAACATTACTCCAGTAGGCATGTTCTGTAACTTTGGCGAAATCTTTTCGCCATATAAATAGTGAAACAAGAAATTCCACCGTTTCTCACTTGTGGAAAATGAAGTGTTTCTGTAACTTTTAACTGTACTAATTCGTTTGTTTCAGGTGAAAACTTTTCACTGGCGAGAGTTACAGAACATGGGCACAGATGCACTCAATATTGCCATGAATAATTTGCAATCAGGATAGTATAAAGCAGCCTACACAAAATAGAAATAATCAAATGAAAGACGCCACTTAATTTGAAAAATAAATTGAAACAGGCGCGCCTAACAAATTATTCAATTCACAAAAACTGAGTCATCAAAGTGAAACCAGGCTCCATACTTTTTAAAATTTACGGTAATTCTATTAAATATTTCTTTTTTCGTCTTAATCGATTAATATATTCAATTCTTTCAGAATTTTCAGATTTTCATTGATTTTAATGCGCGAATGAGCTAAACTTTCCTCTAGTTCTAACCAATTCATAACGCTAAACAATTTATAGTAACTCACCAAGCATTATAATAATGTCACCTCCCAAACCGGAAACAGTGTTCATAGAAGAAAGTTATCAAGATAGCACCTGCATAGAATCAAAGCCTCTCCTGCATGAAGTTCTCAAAAATGGCAATGAGACTTTAAATAATTTAAAACGTATAGAAAGCGCGAAGTAATACAAAAAGTAAAAACAATATAATGGTCGAATTCTAATTAATTTTGAATATTTTCCTTTCTAGAAAAGAAGGTGCAAAGAAGTGAAGAGAAAACAGACGCAAAAAAGACAACGGAGGAAACAGTATCAAAAATGGAAGTAGCCGAAAGGAATTTATTTGATTAGAGCAGTAGTAGTGAAACGGAAGATTTTATGCCGCAACCAATTTTAGCTAAAAAAGAAAAGGGAGTTGGACGAGAAAGGTTAAAACCTCAAGATGACAAAGGAAGTAATGCGGGTTTAAAGAGAGATTTATTTAATAAATCACCAGAATTTGATATACTTCCCACTCCTGATGGCTTTTGGGATCCCCTCATAAGATATTTGACTTGGACGATACGCGTAATCAAACACTAACCCATACACACTTTCAGAGGAAACAACTGTTGAAACGATTAGATTAGAGACCTGCTTGTGTTCGTCGTTTGGATAGAAAATTAGTAGCACAATTTTAGTGAATAATTTTCGTAATTGAATTTAATTTCTTTTTGAAGGATCGTGTGCTTTAATATATTTACTTTTAATCATTTAATAATAAAATTCTAAATAGTATTTAAATGTATGTACGTCAATTCCTGTATTTGTGATTTCTTCTTACCCTTCTACCCTTTGGCAGCATGATCATAGGTCCGGCATTCTTATTTTTTTGCTTAAATTTATTTAAATTTAAAATTTTTGTAATACTCTTTTATAATATAATAATTGAATTTTTAAGTATTTTTAGCTCAATTAATATGTTATTTTAATTGAGCTAAGTTTATTATTAATAGTTAAGTTAGTTAACATTTTTATAAAAATTGTGTAAATACTTTTATATAATTATGTGAACAATAGGTGCATTTCCACATCACCCATGAGGTATGCACTGTGATGCGATACCGATTTTTTTGGTGTCCGGTTCCCCAGTAGGCCTATTTCACCCTTACAATAAATAATTATAATTATAATTAAATTCTGTACATAAACATAATCACAATTTGAGCTCACCTTTGGCACTGAACACTTTCCTTCGGGAACGAATATAATTTTGTCCCGTTGGGGCAGCTTCTGCAGCAAATCCTTATTTTTGTCATTGTCCGCTATATATTTCATTTAATTATATCTATTATTGTACTTGTTCCAATTATTTTAAAAACAATGTGGTGAAAATATCAGTGACGTAATAACACCAGCGTTAACATTTACAATTTAGGAAGAGTACTTTTTGTGCACTCTGTGTAATTGGTAAACTATTATTATTATTTAATTCATTATTAATTAATTATTAACAATATTAGTTGTGCTTATTTCAAACTAGGGTAATTATTTTGAACTTTTGATATTTACATTCACGGCAATAGTAATTATTTTCATGTTAGGAAAAGTACTTTTTGCGCGCTTACTTTAGTTGGCAAAGAATTACTATTTTAAACAATAATTAATGTCACATAAAGCAAAATTGAATGCTATTATTATCGTTAGGAACAAACAGCGGCGGAAGTGGTATGGTTTTTTTATTGAATAAGGTGCTTTTTGCGCACTTAGGGAAATATAAAATTTATCATTCATTTTTCTTTTTGGTCTTAGAGAATAATTCTGATTGCACTAACGGGAGGTGTGATTATTTCAAATAGAGCCTTGCGATAATTATTTTATTAAAATAGAAAACTAATTATCTCAAATGGTTTTATGTCGTGAACCCTGTTTCAATATTTAACTACGCAAAAGGTGAATATAAATCATGTACCTCACAGGCAGGTAACCCTTAATTGATTGAATTCAATGCCGAGGTGAAACACAGATCAAGGTATGCCAACGCCGATTTTTATATATTATAATTTTTTTACATTTGGATTCGATGTTATCTTAAATTAGCCTCGTTGCAGAAGTTCACAGAAATGTTATGAGGATTTCTAGAATAACCCTGTTCGATTCTCCTAATAAAGTTAAATAAATAAAATAATGTTAAATAAATGAAATAAAAGAAATAAATTAAGTTAAATATATATCGTAATAGTTAACGTCAATAGGATTTCTATCAGACCGAGATGCTTTACGATTGTTATAGATCAACTACGTAAGACTGGATATTTGAACCTTAATAAGCAGTTACCTGACATTTCTTACGAAATCATAATGATTTTCCAATCGGAAGAATATTTACCAGTCATTAATGATTTCTGGCCTAAAATTCTGCAGGTAGAAAGAGAAGCAAAACTAATGGAAAACTCTATTACGCGTCTGATATACGCGTGTATATCTTCACACTCGCTCTTTGTTTTATCCTCGTTCGGAGTTATCACGATTTAGCTAATTCGGGAGTAGACCGGGGATTAAAAATAACATCCATAATAAAACAGATTTACCATCTGGCTTCTCACAAATTACATCAAATTTCTTGTTTAAGCAAATAATACCTTCAAATCTAAGTGCATAAAAAAACATGTACACTCACAATTAAACATTTGTCAAAAAAATGTACCTGAATGGGAATGTTTTTATGTATAAATTTTAACTAAGTTGAAATCTCAAAATAATTGCATATATGATATGTCAATAGGGTCTAAGACCCAAATTTTTCATTGGAAGACTGACGTCATTGGGGGCACCGTAGGTGAGTTTGCGCGTAAAAATGACGTCATTGGGGGCACCGTATGTGAGTTTCTGAGTGAAAACGTCATCAATTTCCGTCCGTTTCCACTAATCCCGCTATGCATTTCTGCGTAAAATCTACAACCAGAGTTGCAGTTTTCAGAAGTTTCCTATCTCATTATCTCTGCCAAACATAACCCTAGATTTTTTGTTTACTATTACATTTATGTCAGAGATTATCTCTGATTTATGTGTACATTGCTCGCACAAAAAATTGAAAATAAAAATATCAAGTAACGGTGCTATCTTCGGCCTGGCTGAAGCTTAAATACCCTAGACCCACGGGATATCTCTTTATTCCTAGTAGGAAGGCGGACCACGCCCACCTTTTGCAAATTCATATTTCTATATTCATGGTTCAGTTCGAGGATAAAATTTCGTCTTCAAATACGCTCTACAAACGTTGACACTGAGCTTAGTATAAAAAGTAGTATTAAAAAAAGTAGTAGTAACACGTAGGTGAAGCTATACCAATACCAAATTGCCCACAATATAGAGAATATTTGTGCCAAATTTCATAACCATAATTTTTTTTAGTAATCGTGATTTCAGGGCTTTTCCGTAACCGTGACACCTCTTTTAATGCGTCACAAACGGAGCAACAAACTTAATATATCTCTAAACCCTTCGGGTGTAAAGTACAAAAATGGCTGTGAAATAGCTTGTGAGTCCCAGAATCCGTACATATAAAAACTTTGAAAATCTGGCCGGTTGCGCGTAAACAAATAGTTATATATTTGGATTTAGAAAAACTAGAACTAAACATTTTTAAAATTCTACCCTATTCATCTTTTCCTATGTTTTAGGCGCACCGAAGTCAGAAGAAGCAATTTATAGTTGAACGGCAAGAAATAGTTTGACCCTGAATTAGTAACCAATGCGGAATCTCCCAGCGGTTAATAACGCTAATGCAAAATATATTAAAAGGTCATATTGAAAAGTCATATGGGGGGGATACAACCCACATTCCAAATAGTCTCCTGTGTGAGTGGTATCATCTCATGTCTCGAAATAAATGTCCCTGTGTGGGGCGGTAATAACCAGATATAAAGAGATAGGACGCCTCTGAAAATGCAACTCTGAATTTGTTTTTTTTGTCGATGCAGCTATCGCTGCTCTTAATCGAAGGATCGCAATATAATCGTATTGGTTGCGGCGATCCTTTTCATTCATCCACTCCGCGTTTGATGCTCGGAGTTTTTCTCAACGACAACACCAACAGCTTTGTTTTGATATGCCAACGTTGATATTGGTTTATAAAATTCAATTATTTTTCATGTACACTTTTATGATTTAAGATGCGTAGACTTGTGCGCATGATTTATTTAATAACTAAAATATTTGTATAAATTGATTAGGAACAAATAAGTGTAGTTATTTCATATGCATAAGAATATAGACGAATTTCAATTTTATTAAATATTTTAATGTATAACAAATTCTATTTCATTTAAACCAATTTTTGGACACCAGAGTCTAAAAATAACTTAAAAATAAAATTACATCAAATAATTAATTAAAAAAATTTTCACATTGTTTTATTAACAATTCTGCTGCCATTACATTGAAGCCAAGTGTTAGACGCACTAATTTATGTAAAATATAAAAGAATTTACTTGGGTATACCAATACACAAATATGACTATTTTTAATTTCAAATAAAAATGTATTATTATTAACAAGTTCCTGTCTTCATCGTAAATCATTTAATATAACTTTTGAGCTCCTGGTGCTCACATTAATAACCAGACCTCCAAGAAATTATTTATTTACTATCATCAAGAGAAGCTCTTGAAAAATCAAATTTGTAAAACATGTGGCATTGGCATACCCTAATTATTTGTGCACCTCTCCCATAAATTCGATGATTTTATATATTAATTAAAGTATTAAAAATAAATATGCGAGACTTGCGGATGGTTGTCTGGGGGTCCGCAATTGTGCAAGTTTCTGGACGCAAAAATTGTTTTTCTTCTCGTCATTCTTGTGAAAATTACTTGGCGGTCGGATCGGGTGAGGTTTAAAAGTTATCGTCAACTGCATGCTTATAACTTCAGTTTGTATATCCTTGGAACCAGATACCAGTATAATATCGCCATCAATTGAAAGAAGGTTTTAGTGTGTTTATTTTAGTTAATAACATTTTTTTGCACTACTGCAATATTTTCGCAGATAAATAATTTGTTCGAATTATATTCGGTCAAAATATAAATGATCTATGGTTTAAAACAAAGAAGGTCCGTCGTTTTTCATTCAAAACTGAAAAGGGGAACGAATTCATACTTCATTTGGAAATAAATTCTAATTATAGAAAAAAATATACAAATAATACTTAAATTAAAATTATTGTGTTTCAGTCAAACTGGCAAGGGTTTTCAGGGTATTGAGATCCAATCAAACTAACAATATTATTAATTTTTATAGTTATTTGTCTATTTTTAGTAATCTGTAACCATCTCTAAATATATATTTCTTTGGTTTCTGGCATTCGAGTTTTCAAAGTTTCCGTAACTGTAATTTTGGCAAACAGGATTCACAATATTCTCCAAGACCACTTCTAAGGTTTTATATGCATCTACAATTGTACAACCATCCCCCATTTTATCTGCTCTAGTATTGCTATCGCCATATTGTAAGATCTGAAGAATTTAATTATTATCTATCCATGCGTCTTGGTAATGATCCGTAATTTCACATTCTTACTTTTCCATTGCTATTTGACCATGCGTTTTCTCGTATTTCTTTAGTGTGAATCAATTTCTCCGTCACTTTCCTTCGTCGCTTGGAAAATAAATTTTATATTTGTTGGCAGTAACTTAAGGCCTGATTAGTCGTACGTTCGCTCTTTTTCGAACACGAAACTCATATGTCAAAACTCATAAGCTATATGCAGTTCGTGTGGTTGTGAGAATTTCCCCCCGCAATATTAAAATCATTTTAATATTTGGTCACGTTTCGAAAAATCTCTCAAATTCGAACAAAGTGACAACTAAAAGTGAGTGGCCACATCAAGCTTTCACTTCAATTTATATTTACCGTGAAATGGATGACGAGAGACTTATTGAGCTTGTTAGGATAAATAAGGCGCCATAACGATATGGAGGATGAGATTATGGTGGCCTTAAAAAGCCATAACAAAAGAAGAAGTAGGGAATAGAACCCGCAATATTCCGCAATATATAATTGCGGCGATTTAATTGTCAACACAATAATAGGTTTGCAGTGCCCCGTAAAACAGGCAAAAGCAATCGAATTCATGGTAGGATGTGCTATGAAATTACAAATTGAAGACGCAGAGAGTAGAAGCTAATAGAATTAGTACATTCTACCATGAATTGGTTTGCTTTTGCCTCCTAATGTTTTGATCTCATATTTTTTAAATGAATAATAATGAATGAATTTTTGATAAATGAATATTATTTTGAAATTGTTTTATTCATAAATGAATTGAATTGAATAGATAATTTTAAAATTAGTTTCTCCGTGTATACTGAAAGCTTATTTCTCCTTCGTTCATGAAGAAATTGGCTAATTTGCCTCGAATTCTTCCATTCATAGTAGAGTCTAATTATATTTAAGATCTCTAAATCACTTTGGTAATCCATTTACTTTTTTTTGGAATTTGCAAATGATTGTAAGAATTGTTAACAACACCAATGAGCACAGCTGCCAAAAAGTGTGAAATTTTATGAATGCCATTAAATTTGAATGAATTATGAATTTCCCATTAAAATCCGAAGAAACGGTACATAATTATTAATAATAATTAATAATAATACTTTATTTTCTATAATTACTTATATTATTTAGTAATATTTGAGTTAAAGAAATCCAAAGAATTTTTAAAATATAAAATTCATAAAAAAATGCCCACAAAATATGTGATTAGTCGTACGTTTTCGTAACTGTTTACTTTTTCGAAATTGTTCGGGTTGCAGGGGGTCAATTGATTATGATGTTGCCGATTTCGTCGAACCATGTTCGAAAGTGGGAATTTTGTTGGCATTTTTTTATGAATTTTATATTTTAAAAATTCTTTGGATTTCTTTAACTCAAATATTACTAAATAATATAAGTAATTATAGAAAATAAAGTATTATTATTAATTATTATTAATAATTATGTACCGTTTCTTCGGATTTTAATGGGAAATTCATAATTCATTCAAATTTAGTGGCATTCATAGAAATTTCACACTTTTTGACAGCTGTGCTCATTGGTGTTGTTAACAATTCTTACAATCATTTGCAAATTCCAAACAAAGTAAATGGATTACCAAAATGCATTGAATGAATTGAATGCAATCCAGAAAATGCAGGAAAAATTGTTTTGGCATGTTTGGTTCTGCATAATTTTATAATGCTAAACGATACTCGACGCTGGTATTGCCCGGCAAGGTACGCCGATTGGGAGAATCATGAGAACGAAGTCCAGAGAGGAATTTGGGGATCAGAGTTAGCCGATATAGGCGGAGCTTTACCATCAATAAGGTCGAGTTTCCGTAACGCATCATCTGCCGCATTTGATCTCCGTGACATATTAGCCAATTTCTTCATAGGAGAAGGAGAAGGAGAAATAGGCTTTCAGTATACACGGAGAAACTAATTTTAAAATTATCTATTCAATTCAATTCATTTATCAATAAAACAATTTCAAAATAATATTCATTTATCAAGAATTCATTCATTATTATTCATTTAAAAAATATGAGATCAAAAAATTAGGAGGCAAAAGCAAACCAATTCATGGTAGAGTGTACTAATTCTATTAGCTTCTACCCTCTGCGTCTTCAATTTGTAATTTCATAGCACATCCTACCATGAATTCGATTGCTTTTGCCTGTTTTACGGGGCACTGCAAACCTATTATTGTGTTGACAATTAAATCGCCGCAATTATATATTGCGGAGTATTGCGGGTTCTCTTCCCTACTTCTTTTAGCTGGCTTTGAATTTATTGTACAATAGTTCATTTAGCCGAACAAGATCAATAAGTCTCTCGTCGTCCATTTCTTGGTAAATATAAATTGAAGTGAAAGCTTCATGTGGCCACTCACTTTTAGATGTCACTTTGTTCGAATTTGAGAGAATTTTTCGAAACGTGACCAAATATTAAGGCCTGATTAGTCGTACGTTTTCGTAATTGTTTACTTTTTCGAAATTGTTCGGGTTGCAGGGGGTTCAATTGATTATGATGTTGCCGATCTCGTCGAACCATGTTCGAAAGTGGGAATTTTGTGGGCATTTTTTTGATGAATTTTATATTTTAAAAATTCTTTGGATTTCTTTAACTCAAATATTACTAAATAATATAAGTAATTATAGAAAATAAAGTATTATTATTAATTATTATTAATATTTATGTACCGTTTCTTCGGATTTTAATGGGAAATTCATAATTCATTCAAATTTAATGGCATTCATAGAAATTTCACAATTTTTGACAGCTGTGCTCATTGGTGTTGTTAACAATTCTTACAATCATTTGAAAATTCCAAAAAAAAAAGTAAATGGATTACCAAAATGCTTTGAATGAATTGAATGCAATCCAGAACATTCGAGAAAAATTGTTTTGGCATGTTTGGTTCTGCATAATTTTATAATGCTAAACGATACTCGACGCTGGTATTGCCCAGAAAGGTACGCCGATTGGGAGAATCATGAGAACGAAGTCCAGAGAGGAATTTGGGAATCAGCGTTAGCCGATATAGGCGGAGCATTACCATCAATAAGGTTGAGTTTTCGTAACGCATCATCTGCCGCATTTGATCTCCGTGACAAATTAGCCAATTTCTTCATAGGAGAAGGAGAAGGAGAAATAAGCTTTCAGTATACACGGAGAAACTAATTTTAAAATTATCTATTCAATTCAATTCACTTATCAATAAAACAATTTCAAAATAATATTCATTTATCAAAAATTCATTCTTTATTATTCATTTAAAAAATATGAGATCAAAAAATTAGGAGGCAAAAGCAAACCAATTTATGGTATAATGTACTAATTCTATTAGCTTCTACCCTCTGCGTCTTCAATTTGTAATTTCATAGCACATCCTACCATGAATTCGATTGCTTTTGCCTGTTTTACGGGGCACTGCAAACCTATTATTGTGTTGACAATTAAATCGCCGCAATTATATATTGAGGAGTATTGCGGGTTCTCTTCCCTACTTCTTTTAGCTGGCTTCGAATTTATTGTACAATAGTTAATTTAGCCGAACAAGCTCAATAAGTCTCTCGTCGTCCATTTCTTGGTAAATATAAATTTAAGTGAAAGCTTCATGTGGCCACTCACTTTTAGTTGTCACTTTGTTCGAATTTGAGAGAATTTTTCGAAACAACAAAATATCAAAATGATTTTGATATTGCGGGGGAAAATTCTCACAACCACACGAACTGCATATAGCTTATGAGTTTTGACAGTCGAGTTTCGTGTTCGAAAAGGAGCGAACGTACGACAAATCAGGCCTTAATCAGGCCTTTAGCCTGAAAATGTGAAATTTTAATATAGGTGCGGCAGCACGAAATACCCCTCCACGGTATAAAAATATTTTGGAGGGCAAAATTCTGGGATCCGGGGTATTTTTATGAAAATCAGACAAAACTCACTGTCGGCAGATAGCGGTGCGCAGAAATGATAAGGAATTTAACAAATTATGAGAGCGAAAGCAAGTTATCTATTCGCTATCTTGGAACATCATTACCGCCATACAAATTCGCCGTTATTTTTGACGTTTTTTATTGTTGTAAACGAAAACAATAACATATTTTTTATCGCTCTCGCTTAATTTCCGAGAAAAAGGTCCTTGAAGTTGAAAATCCTTTAAGTTGTATCTCGTAAACTAAACACAGTATCTGTATAATATAGGGCCCAAATGGTAAGCAATAATATCTTTCATTTGTGTGATCAAACTTTTTCCAAAAGCGTGTATTTTTGCAGAAAATTAAACATATCCATTTTTAGTTCTTTTTTCCGGTGTTTATTAATTTTTTACATTCTAAAATGTATAATTACCCTGAAAATTTTCAATATTTAAATATTTAAAAGGCTTCCCAGCTTTCTGCGTACATTTTTTTCTTCAAAATCAATGCAGTAATTGCGGAAAAAACACATTTCAAAGCTCGAAACTACTTATATATAAGACCTTAATTGCAGAGCACAACACATACCGTGATCCTGTGTTTTCACACGGTAACACTGCATTGTATACGATAACACTTAACAGCTATGTAAATATCGAGTGATTTACAGAGCGGAATGAATATATGTGTTGATATTCAATAAAATTTATCTATATATTTTTTAATAAATATCGATCGTTGTATACTTAAAAATTACGTATGAAATTTGTTTGCACTGATTTTTCGAAAAGGCTATAAACTTGCAAAAATCTATTATGCTTGATTGTGCTTGTCAGCATAAATCTGTCGATAATAAATTTCGTTTTCATAAAAGTATCCATGTGTCCATGCTCTCAGCGCGTTAAGTACTAAAAAGTGTCTATATATGGCGGCCTTCGGCCGCGGCAATGATTAAAACTCTCAGCACGTATAACACTAAGGCAAATATAATATTGTTTGCCTAAAAAGTGTTCATATATGGTGGCTTTCGGCCGCGGCAAGGATTAAAACACTCAGCACGTAAAATACTAAGGCAAATTTAATATTGTTTGCATGAAAAGTGTTCATGTATGGCGGCCTTCGGCCGCGGCAAGGTTTAAAACCCTCAGCACGTAAAACACTAAGGCAAATATAGTATTCTTTGCATAAAAAGTGTTCATACATGGTATTTTCATGAAAATTAATGTGTAGATTAATGTTCCAGAATAATGTACCAAAATAATGAACCAGAATAATGTAACAGAATGGTGTACGAGACCAAGCGTTTTGAATGCAAACAAGCCTGAAAAGTTATGTGAACGAGAAGGAATGAAGAATGCTTGAACGCAACCATGGTTGCTTAAATAACGATTTTACAAATGGGAAAAATTGGGAGGCATTAAAGTGTAAAATAAGTCGTTATTATCACAACATAGAAGTTTTCAAAACGAATTTTCTCGTAAATTAATGGAGAAATTTTGGTGAAAATACGTGCAGAAGGTGAGAAGGTACTGTTTTGAAATACGGACTGAGTTAGGTATAGTATATATATTATTTGGATAAAAAATTAAAGAACAGAAAAAATAGTAGTAAAAATAAAATGAAAGGTTTCGGAAAATGTTTAATCTTTTTGGTAAAACTGAAAGATGAGGAATAAAAAGGCATTAAAAATGTTTACAAAGATGTATATTTTATAACATTTTGTTGCATGGTTAATGAGATATTGACAATTTTTTGTGAAAGTTAAAACTGTAATAATTCTTAAACTAAAGGTGAATGACAACAAATTATTTGTTATTTGGGTTAATTGGACCACATTAAGCCCACGAAGTCGTATAAAAATTATTGGAGATTTTGTGCGGAGGTAAAGTTAAGCCGCTATCTTTTATAATTACGTTGCACTTTGGATTGGAAAAGAGAACCAGGAGTAGACGAATATACGCGTGGATTTGAACTCATTTTGCGAGTTGAAAACAATGAATCCAATAAAATTCGGTATTTTGACAGGTAAGATTTATATAAATATTGAAATTATAAAACATAAAATGCAGAACTAATTTTAATTTCTAGTTAGTGATACTTGCGCACAGGACGCAAAATTAGATAAAAGTGGTCAAAAACTCGTTGAGCTCACAAGCAAGCATTTTGAGCTCGCGCAAGTGCGGAACGTCATAGTTCCTGACGAGTATGGTGCCATACAAAGGTCATTATTCGAATTTATTGACGAGCAAATGAATGTAATATTCACCACAGGTGGCACCGGTTTTGGTCCACGTGATATTACACCAGAAGTTACAAAGTCTGTCATAACCAAGGACTGTCCACAGCTAACCTTGACTTTAGCGCTTGCATCATTACAAAAGACCAAATTCGCGGCACTTTCACGTGGTGTTTGCGGTATTTCGGGGGACACACTTATTCTCAATTTACCAGGTAGTGAAAATGCGGTTGTGGAATGTTTTGAAGCAGTACGGGATTTGCTACCACACGCAGTTGAATTGATCTCGAATAATTTAGAGAAGGTACGCAATGTCCATGTGTCGCTGCAGAGCAAAGCTCCGGAAGAGCCTACCGCGCACATGTGTCCCAATAAGACAAGTTGCGATGGAAATGATCGCAATTCACCTTTTCCGATGATACCGGTGGCGGAGGCTTTGAAAGTTATCTTTGAAAAAGTAAACGTTAAAACTGAGAGGCAGCAATTTCTCGCTGAATTTGTATCGCCTTTGGACATACCACCTTTCCGGGCATCAATTAAGGATGGCTATGCTATGAAATCAAGTGGATTTTCAGGGACGAAAAAAGTATTGGGTTGTATTTGTGCTGGCGATGAGGTCTCGAGAAATAATTCCATTTCATAAATTTTCAAATTTTAATTAAGTTATCTTTCAAACAGATTAATGTCACGCCTCTAATGGAAGATGAGTGCTTTAAAATAAACACCGGTGCACCTGTACCACTTCACGCGGACAGTGTAGTTCAGGTGGAAGATACTAAACTTCTGAGAAGGAAGAAAGGAACCGATGAAGAGGATTTGGTAGAAATATTAGTAGATCCCAAATTTAATTTAGACATAAGGTATTTTAATATAACGAAACCCGTTATTGTTAAGACATTAACTTTCTTTTTCAGACCGATAGGTTGTGATTTACGCAAAGGTACACCACTTTTTCCAAACATTGACTGCTCCGATGTAATTATTAAATCTGCCTTGGCTTCAGCGGGGCAAACAATTCCCAAAATTCTTCAGAAACCTACAGTTGTAATCATTTCTACCGGCAACGAACTCCTGATGCCACAACAGTCAAATAATCCAAATAAAATATATGATTCAAATAGCACGATGTTGGAAGAATTGCTGAAATATTTTGGCTTCAATTGTGTCTATAAAACTATTTTGAATGATGAGTATGTTTTTACGGTAAGCTTATTCTAAAATGTATTCCAATTTCTTCTTTTATTAATTTCTAGCTTATCAAGCGTGGAATATCATATAGAGAAACTGCTTGATATGGCCGACTTTGTAATATGCAGTGGTGGTGTTTCTATGGGTGATAAAGATTATATAAAGCCAGCGTTAGAGAAAATCGGCTTTAAAATTCATTTCGGTCGCGTCAATATGAAACCAGGGTTAGTATTTTTATTTATATAGAATTATCCTCCAATATCTTTAAATATTGTATTTAATTTAAAATATAAATTGGTTCATTCGTTAAGATTCACTTAAGATTGATCTAGGTTTTAGCACTCCCGTAGTGTGGTTGGTTTTATTGTCTAGGATTAAAATAAACTAAACATACGTCATAGCCTTTAATTTCTTATTCCAATTAAATGGTTTTGTCGGCTTCGTCAATTTGAAAATAAATCTTTCTTTGGGCCGTTAAGAAAATTAAAAAACTGAACACTGCTGGATATTGTGGTCATTTGGGACCAGCTTCAAAGATTTTTGAGGACCAGTATATGTATTATATAGTATTATTCTTCATGGTAACCTCCGGTCCGATGTCACAAAAGTCGCTCCATAAAATTTGAAATCCTTCAAGAATCCGTTGTATCGCACCTGCCGCATACGTGTGCGATTTTTATATCCTATTCCCTTTAAAAAAGGAAATAGGATATATTAACGTTGGTACTAAGTTTGTAACGCATTGAAGGAGCTACAATAGATATTGAAAAATATATTTATTCTGGCTCAGAATGATCCCCTGAGTCGATTTAGCCCTTCCCGTCTGTCTGTCTGTGGAAATCATGATTACAAGAGAAGGAATGAAGCTACGATCATGAAATTTGGTCCGGCTGTTTCGTGTTACGATAGCCTGGTTGGTATTGGTGGTATTTAACCGTAAAACTTCCACGCTCACTTTTGGTATTTAATGTGAATTAAATCGCGTTTGGAGCTGAATTTCTCAGCTCCGAGTACGAACTTAAAGGTGAAGTTGTATATCCGAGTCTACTTCCTCATTTGAAAATATAATCTAAAAAATAGGCGTGGTCCGCCCACTAGAGACAAAGTTCGTACAGGCGTACAAGCGTAAAAATAGAGATATTGACATGAAATTTGGCACAAATATTCCCTGTCCTCATAGGATGGGTGGTGTTGAAAATGAGTGAAATCAGAAAACTGCCACGCTTACGCCTCAATTAGAACTGTTTCACAAAAAATGAGCGTTGAAAAGAAATAAAGCATGAAATTTGGCTGGTTATAAATATAAATATAATTTAAATATAAATATATAATATATTTAAATATGCCGCCGACATTTTATTTGAACGTTGTTATCAAGAGATTCGGGAATAGGATATATAAGCGTCGGCCAGGCCGAAGATAACGTTCTTACTATTTGCTTATTTCGAAATATCTTGCAAAATTTTGGCTCAGTTTTTTTTTATTTGTTATTTTACATTCCACAAGGAGTTATGGGAGGACGAGTCACTCTATTAGCAATGATATCAATGATAGATAATATTTTAATGGATTTAACAATTAAAAAGCGTGGTGTATTAACATCTGGCTTGCTTGTACGACTAATCGGTTTTAAACAAAACGAGAGTTTCAGAATTGAATATTATAGTAGTTGAGAGTAAAATGGTTGAACACTCTACAGCAAGTCATTGTGATTAAAGTCATTGTGATGACAAAGCCCTTTAAGAAAAGTGTCGCTATGGCACAGCCTATTGTAATCAAAATTGGAGACACAGATTCAGGTGCTAAAGGTCACACCTGAATCATAATGTACATTTCCAAGCCTGGATTTTGCATTTCTTCGCGATTGCAATACTTTTTTTTTAAAACCATACAACAAAGTAAAAGCACATTGAACTAATCCTTAAGCTTCGCTTAACTTCATAATATTTGAAATTTACATTATTTTCTAATCTATTTTATAATTATGCAATAATTTGCTAATTTTTTGTCGTTACAACATTTGTTAAGGAAACCACTAACTTTTGCTTCACGCAATGGAAAATACTTTTTTGGACTGCCCGGTAATCCCGTCTCCGCATTTGTAACATTCCATATTTTTGTTCTGCCAGCCATACGATGGGCTGATGGTTGGACTAGAGATAAATGTGAGTTGCCCTGTATACAAGTAAAAGTAAGTGAAACGAATAGGATTAAGAAAAATAGATAACGAATTTAGCCATTTTTATTTTAATGTCTTTTTTAATTTTTAACTAATGAATTGTTTTACAAATTTTAGTTAAAAAATGATGAAATTATATTGGACCTACGCCCGGAATACATGCGAGCTGCCGTGACAAGCGCAAATGGAGAATTATTTGCATCAGCCGATCAAAAACAGGTTATTATAAGATTTTTATAATTTATATCTTTTTTATTAATTTGTTCTGATACTGTTACTAACCCTTCTTCTCTTCTACTCTCAAAGATGAGCAGCCGTTTGCAAAGCATCGTAGGTGCTGATGTTCTTCTTCATTGCCCTGGCCGTTCCGCTAATAGAAAAAGTCTCCTGGCTGGTGAGAAATTGAAAGCTTCTGTAATTCGTTATGACTTCATATCGAAATATGAATAACGGAAAGTAATGGAGTGAAACAATATGAAGTTTTTTGGAAATATAAAATTTATTGTTTTTAAACACTCAAAGAGCCTGAAAAAATTTAATATGCTTATTCCATAGTTTGGAATGACTTGTCATTCCAGGCCCTTTTCAACTGTTTGATTCAGCTTGGGGACATCCCCTACACCAGTATGAAATGGTTGAAAGGCAATCGGAAGGACACCACGGGACGTGACATTCCGAACTATGGAATAAACACATAAATGTTAAAACATTTTTATATTTCAAAACTAATTTGTGAATATTTTTGGTGCTTATAATTAAATATTTATATAAATATAGTATAAAATATGTTTGCTTGATTTTTATAAATAGCATATCCGTATATTTCCGTGCTTTAACAAGCATTTCAGCTGGGAAATTATATAATTTTTATTATTAAATAATATAACATTATAATTATTTACACAAAATAATTTGCAGATCAGTGCAAATACAAATCAGTAAATTTCAATTGGTTTTATTTATTTACAATAAAAAAGATTTCTAGAGTGAGTTTTAAAAGGTTTCTTAGGAATTAGTAAACTAATTTCAGATTTGTTCGTAATGTTATAAAATTTTCGTTTGACTGCAAAAATTTAATTAAAAAAACAAAATGTAACAAGATGAAAAATTCTGAATCAACTTTACAGCTCTGCCCTCTATACATTCTGCGTATTAGCGCCACTTTCACTTAATCTGGTTAAACGTAATGATGATCTACATGGCAGCATAAAGTTGTATTTGTTATTCGGTACCGATAACTGATAGCGCTCCTGTGGCCGAACATCCCACAGAGCACGTTCGATTACCTGCAGAGCACTTGCTGTCAAAACATTGGCGGTGTATTGAGTCGGTGCGCCTGCACACTCAGTCCGGGCTAAAATTACATATATGTATATAAAATAAAATTACGTGAAAATATTTACCAAAATGTTTTTATATGTTTATTATAATTTTATAATACGGAAGTTGAGTTTGTATTTGTCATTATTTTTTGGTATGGTTTGCAAGATACAGCGTTATACCTTGATTAAGGTTGTGATATGGAAGAAGGAACAGTCATCAGCACGTTGATTGGGGGGGGGGGGAGCGGGTACAATTAGAGATAGTTAGATTGTCCTAGTATGAATATAGTTGTATAACAGATATCACAATCCTCTTGTTTAGCCCAACCTTACCCTTTGATGTCTATCACCCACGGCTCCTAAAGGTAGACACACACACTTGTTATCTCCTACATTAATGTAAATACCAGTACGATATTCTGTAGGGGCAACTGTTACAAATTTGTTTTATTCATTCGTATTGCACTCTTTAATTGTGCAGACTTTATTGGGTGAGTTATGATTACATTTCTTGTAACCAACAATTGCTTTAATTATGGCATCGATGTATTTAACTACTATAATATTCTTAAAAGTTGTTGCATGTTTTCAAACTTACTTTGTGGTGTTGGTGCCTTATATAAAGCCTCAGCTGGAAAGCCACACGTATCTAAAGCTACTACATTGATTCCATACGGTTGCAACTCTTTGCGTAAATCCTCGGCACACTGTTCCACTGCCACGCGTGTGGCATTATAGGCTACTAGGCCATCGTTACACCTTTTACCACCGTCACCATTACTCGAGCCTAAGTATATCAATCGTCCTCTGTTAGGCTTAAGTAAAGCTACAAATGCTTTGGCTACACGCAATAAGCCCAAAATATTTGTCCTTAGCATCTGCTCCCACTGCTGTACATCCTGATTTTCGACACGGCCACGGTAGATGCTGCCACTTGTATTAATGACTGCTGCAATGCCACGCTCACTAGCATTTAAATGTGCTCCCATTGCATTGGTTGCCTCCCGTAAGACATCCTCACGCGTTACATCCAACTGCATTGGTATAATTGAACCCGGTATCGGATCTTCACTGCATTCGCGAGTTTTAATCCAACCGTAAAGCAATTTCGCAGGCAGAGAATCATTGATATCTCTCATACCGGCAAATACGCGACAACCCCTATTGGCCAGGTGCGTGCATAGCTGCAACCCGAGTGCAGAATCGGCGCTAGTTACCAACACCGTACTACTGCCTTGCGTTCCGGATAGGCGTGTCTCGGTGGCACGAACTTTGCAAAGCAAATAAATTAGCAATGCGCCGGCGATTGAGAAAAGTGCCAAAAGTTGGAAGGATAAAACCAATGCGGTCATCGGTTCCATTATGGCATTGCTAGAAAGAGATAAAAGCACGTTACGGAATTAAATAATTATATAATTATATATTCGATTTAATTAATTATTTCGTTTTGGGAAGCGTACATTTTTTAAATATATTGCAAATATTGAACAACATTCGTCTTCTTTTTCTTCTTCTTCTGCTTAACTAGGTGTGGCTAATGATTACAAAACTGAAACTTTCTATTTTTAAATTTGTATACACATAAGCGAAGCGTTTTTATTTTAAACTTCCTTTTAAAGAATTTCCAAACAAGTCACCCAGGGGTCCCAAATTTTTTATAAAGCCCTGAAATACTTAAAAGTATTGTACGCGAATTTTCATTTGAATTTACGTATTTAACCCTAAAATGCAAAAGACTTCATGACGAATGGGATCAAGAAATTAATTTAAACAATTACGCTTATGAATTATATAAATTCTGTGTAATTCATTTAAAGAAATTCGGGTTATGCGTTTCGTATCTGAGAGTAAAAGCGAAGGATGCAGTACCGCGTCATTCTATCCGTCGTATCGTTGGGTTCTATTACTTGAAGGAAGAGGAAAATGTACTGATGGAATTTACAAAAAAAGTGAAACCATTCATGTGGGCATTCCGCGATGACATCATGTCAAATTTTCAAAAAGCAGTCAAAGAAAATTTGCGAGGTAGCATAGCCCATACGGTGCTTCACCTTGGTAAACCTCAAGCTACATGAGTTCCGATACCAAATGTACGAGAGTATGGTCTCGCCGTAATTCCCAAAGCCCGGATGTAGAACCAAATCTAGCAAAAGGCATTCCTGGGAAACGATCTTCTGAGGTGAAAAACCCTAAAGCAGCAAATAATATTAATCTTTTCTGTAAAAGTGGAAAGGATTTCTATGCTTTAATGCAATTAAAACTAGTAAGAATGTTATTTTCGGCCTGGCCGAAGCTTTTATATCCTATTCCCGAATCTCTTGATTACAACGTTCAAATAAAATGTCGCCGGCTTATATAAATATATTATATATTTATATTTAAATTATTATATTTATATTTATTATCAGCCTGTGATGGCAGAGAACATTCGTTCTAAATTTCATGCTTTATTTGTTCTTTTATACGCTCATTTTTTGTGAAACGTTTCTAATTGAGGCGTGGGAGGCAGTTTTCTGATTTCTCCCATTCTCAACACCACCCATCCTATGATGACAGGGAATATTTGTGCCAAATTGCGTATCAATATCTGTATTTTTACGCTTGTACGCCTGTACGAATTTTGTCTCTAGTAGGCGGACCACGCCCATTTTTTAGATTATATTTTCAAATGAGGTAGTATACTTGAATATATAATTTGACCTTTAAGTTCATACTCGGAGCTGAGAAATTGAGCTCTAAACACGATTTAAATCACATTAAATACCAAAAGTGGGCGTGTCAGTTGTCCGATTTTCAATACCAACAAGCCTATCCTAACACGAAATATTCATGGAAAATTTAATTATGATAGCTTCATTCGTTCTCTTGTAATCATGATTTCCACAGACAGACAGACACACAGACAGATAGACAGACGGACGGACGGATTAGGCTAAATCGTTTCAGGAAATCATTCTGAGCCAGAATATATATACTTTTCTATACATATTGTATCTTCTTCACTGCGTTACAAACTTAGTATCAACGTTAATATATCCTTTCCCCCCCTTTTTTTTAAAGGGAATAGGATATAAAAAGAAACGTGTATGAGCTCAGCTCATTTTTAACCTTTTGGTTTTGGGGAAATTATGAACATCTTTACACGATAAACATTTTCAGAAATTCTATTTAAATGAAATTATGTAGATTTCGAGAAAAGTTTCCTTTATATTTACCTACTTGCGGGTCATTTGAACGATCAACACATGAAAGAATATAGTTTTTGTCCACTTGTTATGATAAAAAAGATTCTGTCCACTTTTTGTTATATGTAATAAAACCGATACTGGAAATTGTTTGGTGCTGGATTGGCGTGATTATGTAAAAAAGTATATGTGTGTGCCTGAATGTTTTCGGTGTTATCTCAATTTATCACGTTGAATTTAAGGTCTCATGCGTTGTATACACCGTGTGGCCTATGTGTGGCTTCATATAAGAAGGCACAAAACAGGTTCAGGAAAGGGTTATGTAATAATAACTTTATACTTCCACGAAAATAATACTTGTCAAAATTGAAAATTGTAACATATTAACAGCTTGCATTGAAGGTTATAAAACAACCATACACTTTTCTTTTTGGTGTTTTGTACAAATAATGAATTCAGCAAAACCGAAATTCCCTCCTTAATTAGTTCCAATACCATGTAAGAAATAGGAGTTGTCCATTTTCAATATCATACCAGTGATGACAATAATACTCGTTTCAAATTTCATAACCTTTTTTCGTAGACATATTTTTGGAAAATATTTCCAACTGAGGCGCTAGAATCGGAAACATAAGTTCTCCTTAGCACAACGCAGGCTGAAAGGTTGATGTACAAATAATAATTATAGTATTCGCCATAAACGTTTGGTGTGGCAATTGTCCGAATACGCCCATTTTTGCATTTTTGAATATTCGTGCCAAATTTCATGACGATAACTTTACTTGTTCTTTTGAAATCGTGATTTTTGTGCTTAGAGGGCGTGTCACGCCCATTTTTTGTAAAAGAGTTCTAACTGAGGTGCTAGATTCGGAAACACAAATTCACCTTTAGACTCACAACGCAAGTTGAAAAATTTATGTGTAAATACGAATTAATAAATATTCGCTATAAATAGTAGGCGTGGCAGTTGTCCGTCGTCACCAATTTTCAATAGCAACAATGTCTATGATGACAGGGAATATTTGGAATATTTGTGCTAAATTTCATGACAATATCTCTAGTTTTGCGCCTGTAGTAATGAATTTTGTCTCTAGTGGGTGGACCACGCCCATTTTTTGCATTGTATTTTTAAATGTATTAGTGGGCATCGGACTCGGATATATAATTTCACCTTTAAGTTCATACTCAAGGGTGGGAAATTGAGTTCTAAACACGCTTTCATTTATATTAAATACCAAAAGTGGGCGTGTCAGTAGTCCGATTTCGCCGAAATACTCGTACCAAATTTCTGAGGTGCAGCCAGGCATACTTACACTTCTAGGGCCGCACCTACAACGTGAATATCAAATAAAAATTAGAACTTATTTTTAAAAATTATTACTAAAAAATTTAGTTTACGTGTGTAAGTTGTAAGGTGACCACTTTCAACGTTGATAGCTTCTTTCGTTCTCTTATAATCGTGATTTCCACAAACAAAGAGACAGACAGACAGACAGACGGACAGGGCTAAATCGACTCAGAGGATTACTCGGAGCCAGAATATATATATACTTTTCTATATCTATTGTAGCTCTTTCACTGCGTTACAACTCAGTATCAACGTTAATACATCCTTTTTCCCTTTTTTAAAGGGAATAGGATATAAAAATTAATACCCAGTTATAAAAAATATATTAAGTAAATTGGATAAGAATAATGACAGCAATTCCACGAGCTACACGATATTTTTATGCTGATATCGAGAATACAATGAACGCGTCTTTTCTTATTAATAAACAATTGTGAGAAATTTAATTATTCAAACGAAATTTCGTTTCAGGGTCAACTAATTGTTCGATAGAGCTCATTTGCGATATTGGTTTCGATATTTCATTTATTGTCACCCTTTTTTAAACAACTAATTTATTTGTTGTTTAGACGCACGTTTTAGGAATCGCAGAGAAAATTCTTTCGATTTATGTTTATGTGTGAAACTGCTGTATCGCAGTTTAAAAGCTTGGGTTTGTAAATCCAGCCTTTTCATAACAATTTAAAAAGAGCTTAATAAAAAATTGGTAAGTAATAGAAAAATAATGCAAGAAAAAATCAGTTTTTATAGCCGAGCGAAAGTCTTAGTCATATAAAATATAACACAATTCATTGCAAACCAATTAATGAAATTGCTTACTCGGTTCGGCCTTCGAATAATCGTTTTAAGTGAATAACTTGCAATTAAAATCGAAAGTTAAGTATTAATTTTATTTTATTTATATACGCATGTGTTGTATTTTTTTAATTAATAACAAATTTTCTGGATGTATAAAATCCAGAGCTCCTTTCGAAAAGTTTCTTGTGTATCGTTCGTCTCTTTAGTGAATGTTCAAAATGCGATTAGCTCATTTTGGTCACGTTCTATTTAATTATTAATAGTAATTAATATTTGCGTTCCGTTTGCCTCATTACGTTGCGTTGCCTCATTTAAGAAGTTTTCTGATTTTTGTTACTTTTTTATTCACTTGGGCAATAATTTGTTAATAGTGTCTCTAACAAAAATGTTATTTTGTTTGTCAGTTAAAATTTTTTATTATTGCGCTTATAAAAACAGCGTTTGAAGCTATTTTAGAATGTTGTGAATTTTAATTGGGCTTTAGTTGAAAATAATATAAAGCTATTGAAGGTTTTCCTTACCAAAGCTTTACACACAAGCCTTTGCAACAATCTGACCGCCTGAAAATAGACAGGGTAAAAGAGTATTCCAAGGCGAACAAATTTAATTAAGTAATTATTTTTTGTATTTTAGGAAGAGGGTGCGTGTCTTGAAGCGTAAGTTGAAAACATTATGGGGTTCTAAGAATGCTGCTAGAAATTTGCCTCTTCAGCGTTATATTTTAGAAGTCTATGGAAACTATCCGTAGAGAACATTGTTAATTTTTTGTTAAAATAAAATTGAAACATATGTCATGAATAACTTTTTTAATAATTCGTTGGCATGATTTTATGAGGGGTAATTATTTAAGCGTCTCATACAATTTTGCCATTAAAATTTGGATTACGTGGACAATGAAGCTTTACTTTGCAGCAATCGGGGTAAACCAATCCAGGCACTTCTACCGGTTCTGAGGTGCAGCCAGGCATACTTACACTCCTAGGGCCGCACCTACAACGTGAATATCAAATAAAAATTAGAACTTATTTTTAAAAATTATTACTAAAAAATTTAGTTTACGTGTAAGTTGTAAGGTGACCACTTTCTTCACAAACAAGACTTTTACAGCTCCGCGGGTGTTGATGAGTACCGGGTGTTAATACTATATGATCCTGTGACATGCATTTACCAGAATGAGATTGAGCAACTTCTTATTGAAAATAAATTTCTTAGTTTCTTAAAAATCGCCTTTGAAATTACGTCGGTGGTGGAATTTTACTTACCTGGCCTTGGATGCTGCCACAGTTGTGGAGTGGCAGAGGTGATTGCCCATAGGGCAGAGAAACTTGCAAAGAAAATATGGATTTTCATATTTCTTCGTTTTCGAAAGTAAAATAGATTTATATAAGTGAGAATTTATATATAAACAAATTAATATATATATATACATATATAAATAGTTTTATGGAAGCTTTTAAGCATGCTTTTATAGGGATTTTGCTTCACCATTATTGAAAATTTTCACGCCGTCATTTATGATAATTTCAATTTTGCAGTTCCGTTATAGTGGATCTAATGATAATTGAGTACCTAAATGGAAAATTAATTGTAATATGCGAGAGGGCATAAGCGGAATATGAAGAAGTTACATAATATAGAGCGAATCCTGTTTAAGACCAACTAAGGCACCTTTAGATTTTTGCAGTTATAAACAGTGGTTATTGAATGGTGTGAAAGGACGTGCTATTAGCTTGTTAATGTTGTAAAGACATCATTTAACATTTACGAACCTCCTTTTGTCTTTATATCGTATTCCTTTTAAAAAAGGGAAAAGGTTATAACGTTGATACTAAATTTGTAACGCAGTGAAGGAGCTACAATAGATATAGAAAGGTATATATATTCTGGCTCAGAATGATCCCCTGAGACGATTTAGCCCTGTCCGTCCGTCCGTCTGTCTGTGGAAATCACGATTACAAGAGAACGAATGAAGCTATCGTAATGAAATTTGTTATGAATATTTCGTGTTAGGATAGACTAGTTGGTATTGAAAATCGGCGAAATCGGACAACTGACACGCCCACTTTTGGTATTTAATGTAAATCGCGTTTAAAGCTCAATTTCTCAGCTCCGAGTACGAACTTATAGGTCAAATTGTATATCCGTGTATACTACCTCATTTGAAAATATAATCAAAAAAAATGGGTGTGGTCCGCCCACTAGAGACAAAATTCATACAAGCGTACAGGCATAAAAATAGAGATATTGACATGAAATTTGGCAAAAATATTCTCTGTCATTACAGGATGGGTGGTGTTGAGAATGGGTAAAATCAGAAAACTGCCACGCCCACGCCTCAATTAGAACCGTTTCACAAAAAATTAGCTTAGAAAAGAACAAATAAAGCATGAAATTTGGTACGAATGTTCTCTGTCATCACAGACTGGTTATAAATGTAAATATAATAATTTAAATATAAATGTATAATATATTTAAATATGCCGCCGACATTTTATTTGAACGTTGTTATCAAGAGATTCGGGAATAGTATATATAAGCTTCGGCCAGGCCGAAGGTAACGTTCTTACTAGTTATTTATTAGAAAAAGCAAAGTAATCTGATTAATTTAAAGATGGCTAGGCCCCACAGCAGCGCACTTTCGATATTTTCGAATGCTCTTTTGTCATCACGAAATGGCTAAAGTTAGCCAAATGCATTGAAACCTAAATGACCGATTTAGAAAGAGGTCCAACTATTGGTCAATCTATTAATTGGGTAATTTTTTAATCGGTATTAATACAGAGTTAAATATAAATTAACAGAGAACTTTGTAAGCAATCCCATAACACCCATAAACTGAGTCTGAAAATTCTGATTTTGTCAGATTGCAGGAAATTAGAGTTACAATTTCTGAACCATCATTAGCCTCTTTTGTTGTAAAAGAGAATAGTTTCGGCATTTAAGTCATGAACTTATCGGTGGCAACAACTTTTTGATTTCTCTTATTTTTTTAATTTGACCCAACAATGGATTTTAAATAGCTATTATTATTACAATCAAAACGACAGAACACTTTTCATGAATAGATTTTTTAATAATTCGCATTTCTGAGTTGTGTTGCGATATAATCATTATCGGCGCCATTCTACTTAATAGTGTCATCTCGATTGGGATCGTCAGGGACTACAAGCAATATTTTACAACAATGGCGATAGACCAATTGAGGAACTATCACCGGTTTTGAGGTACAACCAGGTTCTTCATGAATCGGCAACTATAATACAAAAATAAAATAAAAGTTAAATTATTTTGAAAATAATACCAGACGATTAAATTTACTTATGAATCCAATACGTTCCCATTTCGGAACAATAAATAACTTTACTAGTTTGTTGGTGTGTGCCGGGTGATAGAAATAGATCATCTACAACGCATTTTCCGAGATGGTCTCAAAGCAAAAACAAATAAATATTTTAAATTTTTGATTTCACTTTATAGTAATCGCTGATGGAATTTAACTTATCTGGATCCGGATAAATAGAGTCTAGCGTAGTAGCAAATGTAACTGCCCATAGTGCAGATAAATATCCAAAAAAATTATATTTTCATACTTTTTAAAAGGAATTAAACCCTCATTTGGGACAGAGAAATGCTAAATATGATTTAATTTTATTGTTGGCAATACTTTTATACTATCTTTCTCACCCGTTTAATGAAACCTGTCACAGGAGCTCATTCAAAAAGTATGGTTAATTTAACAATTATCTATTAGGTATCGGCTATCGAGTATATAACGGCTATCGAGTTATAATATCTACAAATTACCGCAATATATTTTGCTCTAAAGATATGTGTACCGGTTATGGGAAATTACTTAATTACGAAACAAAATATTTTAATATCCAATAAGGCGTTGAACCATTAAATATTTATTTTGGAAAAAGTTTCGTAAGTTCGATTACGAGCAAAATGCAATGGTTTTAATATTTCCTAAACACATCGACGTTTGTCATAAAATCAAATCAATTCCATACATAATTCATTCAGAATTCATTCATTCAAATTTTAACAATTCATTCATTCATACATTCAGTATTTTGAGAAATAAATTAAAAGTCAGATTAACTCATTTATTTTTATCATATATATATATATTTTAAATTTCAAAAGAGTTTTAATTACTTAATACTTGTCAGCAAAAATTATAAATTCTCGACAAATGTCACTTTTTAACAAAAACAGTTATATCTTAAAAGCAACCCGTCATGAAGATAAATAATTGGCAATTGAAACCACCAGCTTTTAACAGAAACTACCACTTTTCAATAGAAACAAGCAACTCCCATATACAGAAACTGTAGACTTTTAGCAGAAACAATCATTTTCCCCATTGCATTTAGTAATTGTTTTAACCGGAAGCTGTCAACTCAAATTGTCACTGCAACAGAAACTGTCAACACACAAAGGGGATTTCCAACCGCCATTTGCAACAGTTTTGTCGCTTTGGGAGTGACCTAAATGAAGTAATTTTTGGCTCCTTCGTAATTTATTCGTAATTTAGAATTAAATTACGAATAAATTATATAATATAGTACTAGTTGTCGTATAAATCATCTACCGTTCGTAATTTTTTCACAAATTACATAGAAAATAGTCTGCAGCTCTGAATTTTGTGCTAAATTTGTAATAAATAGTTTCTGTTGGTGCTTTTCATTACCTCATTGATATTTGGAAAAATTGATTGTGTTAAATTTCTGGAAAACATAAATGAAATGAAAATTTTTAATTTCAGAAAAATTACTTGAAAAATTAATTAAATGATATAATTAGAAGGAAGAAACCTTGGTTTGGCGGGGTCGGGTAAACACTCCGCACATCCTAGGAAACCAATGTTGGGAAATTAGGGAGCCATGGTCACAATTTCACACCGGGAGATGTGTGTTCAAAAATTAACAGCAATAAAACAACAATAAAAAACTATCAAAATAAAGTTCATTAACTCCGATCGCATGTAATTTATATATAAATAAAATAGCTTCTCCTACTCTTACAAGACTCTATCAACTGTCAAGAGAGTCACGAAACTCTCAACCACTGTGGAGACCGAACTCTCAACTGAACTCGTGACAGAAGCTTAA
>OZ016504.1:9122556-9270056 GCA_963966595.1 Physocephala rufipes | reverse complement strand
TCGAGAGCTTACGAGTGTCGGCTAATATTATCTCAGTATTATTTTTAATCCTTGGTAAATATTATCTCTGTTAGTTTAAGAGATACAAAAAAATTATCACACAGAATATAACACAGAAACACCATTGAAACGCCAAATACACATAGACATAAGTCTCTAAATATATATACATATATGTATACAAAAGCAACAAATACATGTAAAACTAGAAATAAATAAATAAAGAAAAAAAAATAAGAAAATAAAAGACACGGTGTTTTTGTTATATTTTATTAAAATTAAGTAAAATCCTGACACCGGCGAGTAATACCCCGGCAAGGCAAGAAAAACTTCGTTACAAAATGGCGCCCGAGCAGGGACTCTGGAATTGAAAAGTGTTGCGAGATTTTTTTTTGAAACCAGCGAAATACGGTGAACAGAAATCGAAAAAACTACAAAATGAAAAAAATTTATAAATAAAGCGAAACAAATTACGTGAAAACAATAATAAAACAGTGGACAATAAAATAAATATTTTAAAACAGTAAAATCAGAAAATAAAAAACAGAAAATCCGGAACAAGAAAACGAAAAAGACTACAGAGTGAATAACAGTAAAAAAACGGGAAATTAAAAAAAAGTGAACCAAACACGAAGAAAATAAAAACAGCTAAAGAAGCAAATTAAAATTAACACGAAACAAATGACAAAGAATTTAAAAAAAACCGATACAACAGTGTTTAAAAAAAATAAGGAACAAATTAAAAATCAAGAAAAAATAAAGAACTTATTTAAAATCAAAGGTAATAAAAATTCAAACTAAAAATAATAAAAAAAAGAAACAATAGTTAAAATTAAAAAAAATTAGATTTATAAAAATTTTTAATAATAACTAAAATTAAAAAAAAAACAATTCATGTAGTGAAAAAAATACTTATTGAAGAAAAAATAAATTTGGTTTGTAAAAAAAATTAAAGAAAAATCTTACAGTGAAAAAAAACATTGAAAAAAAGAATAAAACTGGATTGTAAAAAAAATATAGAAAGTTAAAGCGAAAAAAATATAAATTAAAAAAAATTTAAGATCGCGAAATTTGAGAGAAGAAAGATAAAATTAAAAAAAAGGAATAAATATAATTAATTAAAAAAAATTTGATATAATCGCCGAAACATACAGAGAGGGGAAAAACAGTGTAATTATAAACGGGAAAACATTTAAATTTAAAAACCTAGGAAAATAAAATAAGAAGCAGAAACTGAAACTCAACAGTAAAAATAAATAAACAACTGCCACGAAATAATATAACGAGAATTAACAAAATTTCAACATGGGGAAAAGCTGGGTGTACAATGTACCAAAGGAGGCTTTGCAGAAAATACTGGAAGAATTCGGAATCGAGTCTAACGGTACATCCGATGAGCTCCGCAGGTTATTGATTAGATTCATCACTTCGAACGATTTGCCAGACGCAGTGATCGAGCGTCTCGGCGCATTGGAAACACAGTGGCACCGAGCAGTTTCACCCACGGCGAAACTGGCTCCTCCGACGATAGGCCAGGCACCACAAGGGGCGATTCCGAAGGTTTGTCATCAGAGAGTTGACACAAAGGAGACATCAGGCACAACATCCGACAGTGTAGGCACATTTGGCAACACATCAACCGTACAGGAAAGAGTATATTCACCTCGTAATACCATGAACTATTCAGAAGTCATGGACAAGGTACGTAAGTGGTCATGTAGATATGACGGGGGCAAAGACCCCATTAGTTTTACAGAAAGAATCGAAGAGCTCGCTGAGGCATACGAATTACCTAAATATTTATTGCCACGAATAAATGCCAGAGCTTTTAAGGGACAAAGCTCTCAGTTGGTTTAGGAATAATAATCGCGGATGGCCCACCTGGGAATTATTTAAACAAGATTTCTTGAAATTCTTTTTGCCATCTCGATATTTTGAAGAACTGGAAGACAATATAACAATATACGCAAGAGAGTGCAAGGAGCACGAGAAAAATACAAAGATTATGTTTTGGCCATGTAAACGTTAATGCGACATGTAAGTTACACGGAAGAGCAAAAACTACAACGGATATATAGAAATAGTCAGCGGGACTATCTTCTATATATCAGAAGAAGCGATTTCTCCTCTCTAGAAGAATTAATAGCGCTCGCAGATGATTTTGAGGGAATTCGTCAAGAGCCGGAAACTTCACGTATTATTCCAATTCAACGCCGGCAGCTGCCAGAGTCAAACAGGATGATGTCTTCTGTGCCTGTCGGATCAAGAATCGATCCGCGCACGGCTTGCAGGAGATGCGGAGAAAATGGTCACTTCCGACGAAACTGCCGCAGCGAATGGAAGTTGTTTTGCTGGGAATGTGGAAAACAAGGAATCAAGACAGTGGAATGCTGCAGAAAGGCGCAGGGAAACGCCTTGGGTGTCCAGCAGGGGCGAGGGCTGTTGGAACCAACCAAAACAACCACTCCTCGTATCCAACGAAATGCTTAGGCGTCTCCAAAGACAGAATATTCGCCAAAGTTGCCTTGGGAAGGGAGCTCTTCACTGCAACGATTGACACAGGAGCATCAAGGAGCTTTATCAGCGAGACGGCAGCCATGATGGTCGTCGGCGAAATCATGAGGGCGGACGTGAAAGTTAAAATGGCCGACGGAACTATGCAGGTGATTAAAGAAGCTCTGAATATTTGCATACGTTTGGGCACAGAGCAATGTACAATGCCACTGTTAATACTTCGCGATGCCACGGACAACGTAATTCTTGGTCTCGATTTCCTCACCAACATCGGAGCTACATTCAGCTGTGGTGGAGAAACCATAACTTTGGGGACCAAGACACAAACGGAGGAAATAATAGCATGTTCTACACTTCGAACAACAGACGTAGAGATAGATGCTGAGAGTATGGAAGACACGACAGAGGCACTTAATACAGCAACAGAACAGGAAGAAGCAGTCGTAAAAGTCACGGAAAATCGTAATCAAAGCGTGGATGAATTCCTTAATGAAGAACTGAAAAAATTTGACACTCTGGAAGGACCGTGTAATATCGCCTCACATAGAATTATAATGAAGGACGACAGACCAATGAAGCAGAGGTATTACCCCAAAAATCCAGCAATGCAGGCAATAATAAACGAAGAAATAGACGAGTTATTGGAAAAGGGTCACATCGAACCATCGAAAAGACCTTACAGTTCACCGATTGTTCTAGTAAGGAAGAAAAATGGAAAGTGGCGCCTCTGCATCGACTATCGACAGCTGAATGCACGATCAGTTCCTGATGCATAACCCCTACCGAGGATTCAACACATTTGGATGGTTTGCGTGATGCGAAATACATAAGCAGCCTTGATCTAAAGAACGGTTACTGGCAAATACCCATGAATTCAGAGAGTAAGCAGTATACAGCGTTTACAGCGCCAGGAAGAGGTTTATTTCAATGGTGCGTAATGCCGTTTGGCTTGCATTCAGCACCCGCGACATTTCAAAGAGCTTTAGACAGGATAATTGGACCGGAAATGGAACCGCATGCCTTCGCTTACCTCGACGATATCATCGTGATCTGGAAAACGCTGGAAGAACATATGGTTAACTTAAGGGAAGTGTTTCGACGTCTACGATCGGCAAATTTAATGATAAATAAAGAAAAGTGCGAGTTTTTCAAGGAAGATTTGAAATACCTAGGACACGTCGTCAGTCGGCAAGGGATCCATACCGATCCAGATAAAGTGGCAGCTATTAAGGAGCTAACACCACCAACTGACGTGAGAGGAGTTCGCAGATTTCTTGGAGTTGCATCCTGGTATCGACGTTTTGTACCCGATTTTGCAGAATCAGCCGCCCCACTTACCAGCATGCTCAAGAAAGGTAAACGATGGAGCTGGAGTGACGAACAACAACACGCATTCGACGCGTTGAAGCAAAAACTCACAGAAGCACCGGTGCTGGCTTGCCCAGATTTCTCGAAAATATTTACGCTACAAACAGATGCGAGCCATTATGGATTAGGTGCTGTGCTTACGCAAGATGATAAGGAAGGAGAGAAAGTCATTGCCTACGCGAGCCGGCGATTAAATCAAGCCGAGCGAAACTATTCGACGACGGAGAAAGAGTGCCATGCAATCATATGGGGAATTAGGAAGATGAGGCCGTACCTAGAAGGTTATAGATTCTGCGTCATCACAGACTATCTCTCATTGAAGTGGTTGAACTCTTTGGAAAACCCTTTAGGACGAATTGCAAGATGGGCACTGGAACTACAACAATACAAATTTGACGTGAAGTATCGGAAAGGAAAATGGAATGTCGTTGCAGATACACTCTCGAGACAGCCGTTGGAGAGTCTCAACAAGGTTTCGACGAGCGAGGAAAAGTGCAACTGGATTGCAACTAAAATGGCAGAAGACAAGAAACGAGTTCCGAGTACAAAGGGAATCGCTTACAAGAGGTTTTTCACATCGTTCGAAGAAATCTGGAGAGAGCAGCAAAGGATCAAGGCCGATACTACAATTTACGGCGAAGACGGTGGAATCCAGCAGTAGGAATATTGGTGCTAGTAAAAACGCACCCGTTATCAAAAGCAGCAGAAAAATTCACAGCAAAATTGGCTCCGAAGTACGACGGACCATATCGAATCATGAGATACACGTCACCGGTTATTGTCCAGCTTAGCAACCTCGAAAACTTAAAGAAACTTGTTGCTCACGTCAGGGACCTTAAAGAATACCGGCAACCAACTGACCAATCGACAAACGACGAATGCAATAGCACTTTGTAGCCTAGATTCTATGTGTAACGTAGCTTGGTGATCGTGATTACCCCTCATCGGGAAGAAAGGAGGGGATATGAGGAAAATTAATTTTCCTCATAAATTATAGACACGCCTACATGTCACTGCCTACATGTCGCCTAAGCCTGAAGTGAATCTATCCTCCACTAGCGAGGAATATAGCAACAATGCCAGCAGAGGTTTGACTGAAATGCGCATCAAACCTCTGCCGACGGCCATGCATTCTCTTATCGAAAGAAGTTATAAAACGAAGAACAGAAAGAGTAAAGCAAAATCATGGACAACAACAACATCTGAAATGCAGATGTTTTAGAAATTGAACTTTGGACATATACAAAATCTTAGGCAACAACAACATCTGAAATGCAGATGTTTGGACGATTGGACTTTGAACACATAATTCGAAAACGGTAATTCTAACGAGTAAATAAGCAACTACTCAAAAATTTGCTATAAAAGAGGACAAGATTTAGAATAGGCCTCTTTGGAAAATCTGCATCAGGTGAGACTCTTTGTTACATTCGTGGTAAATATAATATTAGTCGATAGCTTTCGAGTGTCGGCTAATATTATCATAGTATATTTTGTTAACTCCTGGTAAATATAATATTAGTCGAGGGCTTTCGAGTGTCGGCTAATATTATTTTAGTATATTTTTAATTCCTGGTAAATATAATATTAGTCGAGAGTTTTCGAGTGTCGGCTAATATTATCATAGTATATTTTGTTAACTCCTGGTAAATATAATATTAGTCGAGGTCTTTCGAGTGTCGGCTAATATTATCTTAGTATATTTTTAATTCCTGGTAAATATAATATTGGTCGAGAGCTTACGAGTGTCGGCTAATATTATCTCAGTATTTTTTTTAATTCTTGGTAAATATTATCTCTGTTAGTTTAAGAGATACAAAAAAATTATCAAACACAGAAACACCATTAAAACGCCAAATACAAATAGACATAAGTCTCTAAATATATATACATATATGTATACAAAAGCAACAAATACATGTAAAACTAGGAATAAATAAATAAAGAAAAAATAAGAAGATAAAAGACACGGTGTTTTTGTTATATTTTATTAAAATTAAGTAAAATCCTGGCACCGGCGAGTAATACCCCGGCAAGGCAAGAAAAACTTCGTTACAATATATATATATATATATATATATATATATATATATATATATATATATATATATATATATATATATATATATATATATATATATATATATATATATATATATATATATATATATATATATATATATATATATATATATATATATATATATATATATATATATATATATATATATATATATATATATATATATATATATATATATATATATATATATATATATATATATATATATATATATATATATATATATATATATATATATATATATATATATATATATATATATATATATATATATATATATATATATATATATATATATATATATATATATATATATATATATATATATATATATATATATATATATATATATATATATATATATATATATATATATATATATATATATATATATATATATATATATATATATATATATATATATATATATATATATATATATATATATATATATATATATATATATATATATATATATATATATATATATATATATATATATATATATATATATATATATATATATATATATATATATATATATATATATATATATATATATATATATATATATATATATATATATATATATATATATATATATATATATATATATATATATATATATATATATATATATATATATATATATATATATATATATATATATATATATATATATATATATATATATATATATATATATATATATATATATATATATATATATATATATATATATATATATATATATATATATATATATATATATATATATATATATATATATATATATATATATATATATATATATATATATATATATATATATATATATATATATATATATATATATATATATATATATATATATATATATATATATATATATATATATATATATATATATATATATATATATATATATATATATATATATATATATATATATATATATATATATATATATATATATATATATATATATATATATATATATATATATATATATCCTTAATTTTTTAAGGATGAAGAAAACTTAGCTTTTTATGGTTTTGGGCCATAATATAATAATGTTGCGCATGCTTGAAAAGTATACAGGCTTGTATTGAAAAATGCAAATAATAAGAATTACGTAAGCGTTTTCCTTTAATATACATGCCGAGAATACATTGAATGGCTTTCATATACTATATATATAAATATATATATATATATATATATATATATATATATATATATATATATATATATATATATATATATATATATATATATATATATATATATATATATATATATATATATATATATATATATATATATATATATATATATATATATATATATATATATATATATATATATATATATATATATATATATATATATATATATATATATATATATATATATATATATATATATATATATATATATATATATATATATATATATATATATATATATATATATATATATATATATATATATATATATATATATATATATATATATATATATATATATATATATATATATATATATATATATATATATATATATATATATATATATATATATATATATATATATATATATATATATATATATATATATATATATATATATATATATATATATATATATATATATATATATATATATATATATATATATATATATATATATATATATATATATATATATATATATATATATATATATATATATATATATATATATATATATATATTTATATATATAGTATATGAAAGCCATTCAATGTATTCTCGGCATGTATATTAAAGGAAAACGCTTACGTAATTCTTATTATTTGCATTTTTCAATACAAGCCTGTATACTTTTCAAGCATGCGCAACATTATTATATTATGGCCCAAAACCATAAAAAGCTAAGTTTTCTTCATCCTTAAAAAATTATCATGAATTCTTCGTCGTTGCAAAACCGTTTCTCACGAAACAAAGGACATTTTAAAGTCTGGAACTAGGCACGATCTAGGGTGCTGCGACTGGATAATCTCGCACAAATCTCACGCTATGCCACGCACGAGTATTCATGGTGGCCCCCTTTATGGTATGTTTATAGCCACCCAAAATCACGCATTTCGACTTCAAGTCCCAAATGCAAATGCGAATGAAAACGACAACAATTCCACATACACTTCCAAATTAAGTATTTGGAAATCATTCGCATTTGGAGCAAAAGTGAAGCAAATTCGAAAAATACACACTGTTTTTTCTATTAAACGCAGCTTTTCCCAATATCCGCATGCATAATTCGCACGTTTATTGTTACACAAATGCAAAGCTTTTGGACTCAGTAAAACAGCTTCTCAGTTGTCAAACAGAAAGCGGATAAGGCGGTGTAAACGTACTATTACATTGCTTCTCGCAACTTACCAATAGGAGTTGCTTAGAAATCTCAGTTTCGTTATGAATTCTGGCAACAAAATTCCTTTAATGTCATCGACACGGCAACCATTTCATCTGTCGGTATCAACCGATATCATTACATAACATAACTGATGAAATAACTAATCAAATAACTAATTAAATAAGGTGGAAAATATTAACTATAATTCTTAGCGGGATTACTTCTGGCTTACTTCCACTTCTCTACTTTTTCAAGGAAAATTAAAAGTTATGGGCAAAAAAAGTAATAAAATTAACAGGGAAAATGTTCAACATTTAAATTTTATTTTGAATTTTTTAGCTTTTAACGGCATTTTCATTAGCATAGCAAATCGTTACCGCGATTTTTAAGCTGAGTAATTGTACGAGTGAGCGTCAAGAGAGACACGAATGAAACGTTTTCCACAAAAGCGCTAAAACGAGAAAAAAGTTAAATTTTTTTAAGAATATTATGCGAGGAGAAAGGATTTTTTAAAACATAATTTCATTCGTCAGTTCATTTTCATTTCATAACACATCATTTCATGTTATGCCTTCTAACCGAAAATTAGAATGATAGTTAGAATTGTCGTTTGAAAATGTGTCGAAGTTAATGCAATGCCCAAAGAAGAGGAATGTTCCAAATGCTGAAGAATGTAAAACCAATCACTTACATTTTCTATATCCTCAAAGAGAGGGAGGAAGAGACTCACTGATTTAACAAATTGCGGCGAAACTAATAACGCTGCGTCTATATAAAAGATTTGGTAAACTGACTAATGCACCGATGTATTCGTCGTGACAATACTCCATACACATACCGAGTTCTGAAAAATCGACAATGGGAATTTGAGGATATTATCTCTGTCCTACAGCCTAGGTCTAACCACCGGTGATTGTTATTTGTTCACATCGTGAGGAACAATTTTCGGTTACGAAACAATTAATGGTCATTCTTTAAAGATGGAGGAGGTGTGCAATTTTTTGTAGGATAAAAGTAACGTGCCCCGTCAATTTTTAATCGTACCTTGAAGTCCCCAATAAATATAAAAATATTGAATAAATTATAATTCATTTTTGCAATTTAATGAAAAATAAAATAAATATTTTTAAAATATTTTGTTAAAAAGAATTTTTTTGTTAAACAATTTTTTTGTTAAAAAAAACAAGAAGAGTATTCGACAGATGAAAAGCTTAAAAAATAATCGATATAATCCATAAATTTATTCATTAACATTAAAACACACACATTCTCTCACAGATGCACCCACACTCAATGACACGGGCAATTACTTTACACCTTTTTGGTAATGCTTGGTTTGTTTTTATCGAATGAAAGAAAAAATGTGAATTGAATGAAAAATTCGGAAACCGGTAGATAATGGTCGCTCTTAAAACGGTGCCGGTTGATTGTGTTTCCGTTCTCTATAGCGCAAATAAAAGGCCAGCCAGCCAGCAGAAAAAGAAAAGAAAAATCAGACATCAACAAGTCTTAACGGCAAGAAATGGTTATTACTTAAAGATAACAAATGAAGGGTGATAGAGGGGCAGGAGCGTGTGGTCTTTGCAAGCGGAAACCAGTTGCCATAATTGAGGAACCTGACAAGTACCACAAAAATCTCGTAACCTCATGAGTATAAACGTTATTCAGGAAGCTCGAAAACATTTCATAATCTCCGTAATAATTTGGTTGGATTTTTGGAGTTTCGCATTCGTAAAAACAAGACAAAATTATGATGAGTCCATCCATCCATCCATGGGAGGGTTGCCACAGTCACCAGAAACCACTAATTGCAAAAGTTTCATGGGCACTGCATTTGGTTTCAGACCTCGATATCGGTTTAGATATATAAGATCGAAGTCCAGATGCAGAATAAAAATTATCGAAATATGTGCATTGCTATTGTATAAAAATCGCAAAAACATGCATAATAATTTCCTCCACCATTTCCTTTATTTTCCTGTTTGAAGTTTTGTGAATTAAACCATAGAGTAAGAAATAACATTCAATTCACTCAAATCTCTGTCTTAAATCTCGCTTAAGTATCAGTTGGATCCAAGCTCCAATTATATTAATATTGATAATTAATTCCTAAATAAATTATTGCTTAAGATTTCTCTTAATAGTTTAAAATACTGACGCGTTTATTTTATTACAATAAGCGCGTTAAAATCCCTAAGACCCTCCAGATCTGTTCCTTAGGAAGTTCCCTAGTAATTATTGTTCTATTGTGTTATAGTTCTGAAGTAATTAATTACAATTATTTTGTTAGTAATCAGAATTATTAATTTACTGATTTATTTTATGAAGTACTTTTCTTTTTACTCATTTTTAATTAATTTTAACTAGTAACTAAATCTATGACGTAATTAGAATAAGTATTCCTAAATATCAGCCTTCCATCTTCGTGTATATATTTTTTCAGTTTTCATTCATTCATTTAATTTTATTCATTCCGTTCATTGCCAATAACAATTCTAACATTTATTGCCATCCAAGATCGCCGTAAGATTTCTTACCCTAAGGACAAATTCAAGAACCCGTAAATTATATAACTCGCCATGAATATAGGTTTTTGACACCCAAAACGACTCGCCGACAAATCAATTTCGTTTTATTGTCAGTTTATTATGTTTTTTTTAAATCACTCGGAGCAATAAATTTCCCCGCTGATTTTATAGTAAACAACATTAAAGTGGAAGCCGTCTTCGTGGATTAGCCATTAATAATCTATAATTGCGGTTATCACCTTGGCAAAAAAAAATTAGAAAACTAGCCGAAGAAAACTATAAAAAATAAACTCAGATAAAAAATATTATAATAATAATGCAAGAAGAACAATAAGAAAGGATTATCCAACAATGAAAAACATTAACAACAAGGAACAACAATATGGCAACACCGCCCAGTGTGTTTTCTTTTTTCATGGCCTCAACGTTAATTTACTTTTAATGGGCGGGTACCAGACGGCAGCTGCGGTCGACCATGATGCCTGTCGATGACGGATCGTGGATCACACAGAAGTTGCAACGTGCAGCGCTTTTACCACACCCTCCCCCGCCTATTACCTAATTTTCCAACGAATCAGATAAATCCGTTCGTTGGTGTCTCAACTCTGCCAATCAGTGAGTCGTTCATTATTCGGGCGAAATTCAGAAATACGATTGCAATTTTGTTACCGCTTTCCGATCGAACAAATTTTCTTTAAATTGCATAATTTACAGAATTTACAGAATGGTTTAACGCATTCATAAAAAATAATCATAAAATTAATTAAAACAAAATTTTAGTTTACCATTTTATTATTTTTACCTCTAAAACAATTGCTCTTCTATTAAAAAAATTTTTTCTACGACGAGATTTATTTATGAATTTGAATGCGTGCGAACATCCGAATATTTTTACTTGTGATCTTAGAGGACAGAGCGTCGAGTCCAGGGCGCATGTTTTCACGATTTTGTATTCCACCAAATTAGCGAATGCAAGCCTCGAGAACCCATTCATTATGTATTTAACATATAATATTTTCTATGAAAAAAATTGTTTTCATATTTTACAAATAATTACTTTAATGGAGTTGCTTAATTAAGTTGTTTTATTACTTTACTCGAGTTATTTAATTAATTTGTTTCACTAAGTACTGAACCCACCTTCGCAACTTTATACACGGACCGCCCGAAAACCAATGTGAGTACCAGGGATGTTCAATGTATTCTCGGCATTAGGGGGCATTAAGGTGCTACAAATAGCACAAGTAAAATTCAGTAATTACTCCATTAGTACTTATAATTGAGACTATTGATTCTCGAATTCTCTTTCTTTAAGGACAACTAAGATGACCGAAAGCCCTATATTGCTGAAAAATTGAGTATCACTGAAGATTTTTAAAATTATTTCTGTTGTGAAGTTATCCATCTTCACAACAGAACTTTAGAAAACTTCAGGGATACTCAATTTTTCACCAATATAGGGCTTTCGGCCATCATTATTTTCAACTTTAAACGAAAAACTGGGTATGACGTTTATGCTTATGGGTTGGTGGTTATGAATTTGCAAATAAACAAAGGTAACCTGGAGTAGTACACGAAGTAGTAACACTAAGACATCCACTCATTCTTTCAATTCTGCCCACAGTGTTTTCAGAGTGAAGCGGAAAGCCTCAATACTACAGCTATATAATTCAATTGTGAGTGAGAAGGAACAGGTATGGTTATTCTGGATTTAAGGAGTCGTGCTTAGAATGGTGCTGTGACGTAATGTGATTTAGTTCCAAAATTGAAAGCGTGAGAAACGATTCTAGCACGAGAAAGGACACAAGGGGTGGGAGGAGGTCTATTAATGTCCACGTTCCAGAGGACGAGAAAAATTATTTTTTCATTGCATCGAAAGATTAAAATGTATTGAGGTCTACAAATAATCTCAATACATCAAACTTTCAATTTTGGAACTAAATAATAATCACTAGACGACATTGAAAAATAAAACTAATGTTAACGGTCTCAATACTTTATATTCATATTGATATCGAAAAAACATTGAACACTTATGTTGGGTATATTTTTCATGATCCTGATTAATTCTAGCGTCTTCAAAGTTTAATAAGAAAATAATGAAAAATATTATTTTTGCATACTACTATTATTAAAGATTTATTCTTAGAATCTTTATTAGCACTTCTGACACATTTTTCAATATGAATGCCTCTCTTTATGTTTTCATTTAAATCTAAAGCATGATTAAGAATAAATTTATAGCTAAGTCTGACATTGCAATCTTAGAAAACTTTTAATGAGCAAAAATCGAAAGTTTGTCTTTGAGAAAACAAAAGAAACACGAAAATAGTCAGAAATGGGATTAGTCACGTTTAAAGGCGTGTTCGAGGTGATGTCAATGAAGAGAAATTTTAATGATTATGTATTAAATATCGATATCGAATCATCTTCTAGAAAATGCAAAACCAATTTTATGAAAATGTTAAAAGACGATTAAAACAGAGGATGGCAATGAATTGATGATGTTGAAAAAGTTTAATAAATAATAAAATCTAACCTAAATATTTTCAAACAGAAAGCAAAAGAGTAAAGAAAGACATAAAGAAAATAAACAAAAAAGTATTTTTTTCAGAAAAGAGAATAATAGAAAGTTAAGGAAGAAAGTTAATGATGAAGAAACCTAAATGGTAATCAATTGAGTTCACTTAATTAACAAAAAAAGTGAAATAATTGAAAATTATTAAATTTTCTTTAGTATTTTAAACGCTTTTGCGTGTATAAAACCAATTTTATTATTCAATATTATTAAAATTAATTATTTATAGCGTTTCATAATTTTGATATATTCTGTGATGCTCGGTAAGCAAATATTGAATTTATAAATAAAGCGCGATTTGAAACGTTAACGCGTTACGTGTTAAGGCCATCATAACTCAAAACTGCATAACATCACGTTTTAAAAAAGTCTTAACATAAACAAATTGGAAAATGTATATCACAGTTTTGAAAGAAAGTATTGGAACAGCTTTGAAACTATTGGAAGGAGAAAAGAAGAAAGAAAACATTTCTGGTAATTAAGCGAATCAATTTGTAGCGCAGGTGGTGCGTTGACGAAGCGCTCTTTGATGCTTCTTAGCCTAAATTCATATAAATCGTAAATATAGTAATTATTAATTTCATAATCCGTAAATAAAAAAATTTCATTTTTCGTCAAATTATTCGTGAGATTGGAGAGACCATAAATTTTGAAGTAACACTTGGCAAAAGTATCTCACATCATATGAAATGTAAGTGTAAAAAACACTTACATTTCATATGAAATGTAAAGGCCTGATTAGTCGTACGTTTTCGTAATTGTTTACTTTTTCGAAATTGTTCGGGTTGCAGGGGGTTCAATTGATTATGATGTTGCCGATCTCGTCGAACCATGTTCGAAAGTGGGAATTTTGTGGGCATTTTTTTGATGACTTTTATATTTTAAAAATTCTTTGGATTTCTTTAACTCAAATATTACTAAATAATATAAGTAATTATAGAAAATAAAGTATTACTATTAATTATTATTAATAATTATGTACCGTTTCTTCGGATTTTAATGGGGAATTCATAATTCATTCAAATTTAATGGCATTCATAGAAATTTGACACTTTTTGACAGCTGTGCTCATTGGTTTTGTTAACAATTCTTACAATCATTTGCAAATTCCAAAAAAAAAGTAAATGGATTACCAAAATGCATTGAATGAATTGAATGCAATCCAGAAAATGCAGGAAAAATTGTTTTGGCATGTTTGGTTCTGCATAATTTTATAATGCTCAACGATACTTGACGTTGGTGTTGCCCAGAAAGGTACGCCGATTGGGAGAATCATGAGAACGAAGTCCAGAGAGGAATTTGGGAATCAGAGTTAGCCGATATAGGCGGAGCATTACCATCAATAAGGTCGAGTTTTCGTAACGCATCATCTGCCGCATTTGATCTCCGTGACAAATTGGCCAATTCCTTCATAGGAGAAGGAGAAGGAGAAATAAGCTTTCAGTATACACGGAGAAACTAATTCTAAAATTATCTATTCAATTCAATTAATTTATCAATAAAACAATTTCAAAATAATATTCATTTATCAAAAATTCATTCATTATTATTCATTTAAAAAATATGAGATCAAAAAATTAGGAGGCAAAAGCAAACCAATTCATGGTAGAATGTACTAATTCTATTAGCTTCTACTCTCTGCGTCTTCAATTTGTAATTTCATAGCACATCCTACCATGAATTCGATTGCTTTTGCCTGTTTTACGGGGCACTGCAAACCTATTATTGTGTTGACAATTAAATCGCCGCAATTATATATTGCGGAGTATTGCGGGTTCTCTTCCCTACTTCTTTTAGCTGGCTTTGAATTTATTGTACAATAGTTCATTTAGCCGAACAAGCTCAATAAGTCTCTTGCCGTCCATTTCTTGGTAAATATAAATTGAAGTGAAAGCTTCATGTGACCACTCACTTTTAGTTGTCACTTTGTTCGAATTTGAGAGAATTTTTCGAAACGTGACCAAATATTAAAATGATTTTGATATTGCGGGGGGAAATTCTCACAACCACACGAACTGCATATAGCTTATGAGTTTTGACATATGAGTTTCGTGTTCGAAAAAGAGCGAACGTACGACTAATCAGGCCTTAAGTGTTTGAAAATGAATCGGCAAATTCGGAAATAACGTGCCCAGAATTTATAGAGAATATTATTTCGTCCGATTTATTAGCTCAATTCCTCAACTGACTGACTCCTTTTTTGTATATTTTTTAGTGTTGGAAACTACCGATTGGTTTCAACTAACGACAATTAGTAACTGATTGGTTTTAACAATCGAATGACTTCTTCCATTTATTCATACATTTATTCGACCTATTTGTGTTCAACTCATGTATTCATCACTGACTGACTCGTTGCTTTTGTTTGATTAATGGTCTAGCGGCCTTTACTTAATGAACGATTTCTGAATTACTAAGAACTAGCGAATTACCGAATTATTCGATAGTTTCTAGTAATTACTAATTCTAGGAAGAAGATTCACTCATCCAATGATTTCTAAGTTACCAAAAATTATAGAAGAAAAAGTATCGAATGAATGAATAATCATTATTTACAACTATCGAACAACTCGATAGTGCCCAACACTAATATTTTTATTGTGTGTTTTTATATCCTATTCCCTTTAAAAAAGGGAAAAAGTATATATTAACGTTGATACTAAGTTTGTAACGCAATGAAGGAGCTACAATAGATATAGGAAAGTATATATATTCTGGCTCAGAATGATCCCCTGAGTCGATTTATATCCCTGTTCGACCGTCTGTCTGTCTGTGGAAATCATGATTACAAGAGAACGAATAAAGCTACGATCATGAAATTTGGTATGAATATTTCGTGTTATGGTAGGTTGGTTGGTATAACTTGCGTGCCTACTTTTGGTATTTAATGTGAATTAAATCGCATTTAGAGCTCAATTTCTGAGCTCCGAGTACGAACTTAAAGGAGAAATTGTATATCCGACTCTACTACCTCATTTGAAAATATAGTCCAAAAAATGGGCGTGGACCGCCCACAAAAGACAAAATTCTTACAGGCCTACAGGCGTAAAAATAGAGATATTGATACGCAATTTGGCACAAATATTCCTTGTCATCATACGATGGATGGTGTTGAAAATGGGTGAAATCAGAAAACGGCCGCGCCCACACATCAGTTAGAACTCTTTCATAAGAAATGAGCGTTGAAAAGAACAAATAAAGCATGAAATTTGGTACGAATGTTCTCTGTCATCACAGGCTGGTTATAAATGTAAATATAATAATTTAAATATAAATATATAATATATTTATATAACCCACCGACATTTTATTTAAACGTTGTTATCAAGAGATTAGGGAATATGATATATAAGCTTCGGCCAGGCCGAAGATAACGTTCTTACTAGTTTTATTACATTCTAATAAAATTTATTAACTTTTTAACGGAACATATTTATCGCTACGCAAAATCGCTGTAATTTTGTACGTTCTGTATTTGTTGTTGTTGCAAACAAAAACAGCAACAACTTCAATGTCGCTCTCTCTTAATTTCCTAGAAAAACGTACTTGAAATTGAAAATTCTTTGAGTTGTGTCTCGTAAACTGAACATAATAACTTAATAACTAGATCGCCCAAATGGTAGCTAATTATAATATCCTTCATTTGTGTAATTAAACTTTTTTGCGAAAAGCGTATATTTTTCAAGAAAATTAAACATCTCCATCTCTAGTATATTTTCCCCGTGCTTACTAATTTTTTTTCTTTGTAAACCCTCGGAGAAGTTTCAGTATTTAGAAATAAAGGCTTCCTAGATTGCTGTGTATATTTTTTAATCAAAATTAATGCAGTAATTGCGGAGAAAACACGTTTTAAAGCCCAAAACTACTTATGTATAAGTCCTTCTTTGTAGAACATAAAACTGACCGTGATCTTGCGTTTTCACGCGGTAACACTGGACAGTACACGATAACACTTAACAACTATGTAAATGTCAAGTGGTTTACACTGCGGATATGAATATGTGTGCTGGTATTCAATAAAATTTATCTATATATTATTTAATAACTATCGATCGTTGTATACTCAAAACTTATGTATGATAATTGTTTCCACTGATTTTTAGAAAAGGCAATAAACCTAAGTCAGCATAAATCTGACGATAATAAATTTTGTTCTCATAAAAGTATCCATATGCGGCAAAGTATCCATACACTCAGCACGTAGAATACTAAGGCAAATAAAACATTGCCCGCTTAAAGTGTTCATATAGGGCGGCCTTCGGCCGCAGTAAGGATCACAGCCCCCAGCATGTAGAATATTGGTTGCGTAAGAAACGTTCATATATTGCGGTCTTCGTCCGCGGCAATGACCACAACCACCAGTAGGCAATTTTTTTTTAAATTGAAACGGTTATAATTTTTACACAAAATTTTACACAAAAGTTATGTGAATGGGAAGAACGAATGTTTGAACGCGACCATGGTCGCTTAAATAACGATTTAGAAAATGGGACAAATTGGGAGGCATTGAAGTGCAAAATAGGGCGATATTATCACAACCTAGAAGTCCTCAGAACGAATTTTCTCGTAAATTAATGCAGCAATTTTGATGAAAAAAGTATGTGCAGAAAGCTAAGAAGGTACTGTTTTCAAATAAGAGCTGAATTAAGTGTGGTATCTATTCATTATTTGGATAAAAAATAATGAATAGATAAGAAAAAAGTACTAAAAATAAAATAGAAGTCTTTGGCAAATGTTTATGTTTTTGGGTAAAGTTGAAGGGTGAAGAATAAAAAGAATTAAAATTATTTATAAAGTTGTATATCTTATACTGTATAGTATATTACAAATATAGTTGTAATACACTATAATATTATTATAATATTTTGTTGTATGATTTATGAGATATGGACAATTTTTTCTTAAATTTAAACGGTTATAATTCATAAACTACGTTTTCCTATGTTCGTAAGCGACGAAAAGCTTTGTCTTTTTAGTGATAATTGCACCACATTAAACCCACGTTTAAGTCGTGTAAAAATTGTTGGAGATTTTGTGCGGGAGTAAAATTAAGCCATTTTCTTTTTAATAAAAATATTCGCAACCGAAACGTTATAAACAAAAAGCGTGTGTTTTTAGAATAAAATTATATACACTTTTTCGTAAAATGTAAGAGCACTTGTTACGCTTTTGTTTGGATTTAACTTAAGATATACGATATCTATGTGTACGCGTGTTGTCCATATATTTCGGTATCTTACACACACATACACGCTCACACATTTATATCTGCTCCAGCTACTCTACTCACTAATTTATGTTTGCGATCACGAGACCCTGCATCTTTTTTAATTATGGTGAAATTTAAACTTAATATTAAGGAACTGGTACCAATCACAACTAATTTCATTGCTGTCGATGGATGTTTTCATGATTCATTTATTAATTTAGGTTTCATTAATTTAGGTCTTTACCTCACAACGAAAGAGAGGAAAATACGGAGGCTAGTTTCTAGTTGTTCATTTAGTTTAGTAGATATGAACTATGATGTGCAGTAAATTTACAGTGGAAGGATGAAGTAGAATGGCATTCCAAGGAGTAATTAGTCTGACCCGTATCCAGCGATAGATATAATGAAGTCACCAACATTAAAAACATTACTAACGAACGCCTCCTTTGGAGATAGGTCTGCCCTTGCACTGCCATTGTTTCAGATATTCCGTCGACACATTCATAAAGTGACGAATCAGTGATCTGATGCGTGAACGATTATAAATCAATCTAAAAACTTGCATTTGTCTGCCCTTGCCCCTTGCCTTATGTCTTGTAACACATAGACAAAGAATAAAAAAAGATAATTTTTGAGTGAGAAAGGCAAAGCCATAGAAAAAAAGATTTCAAGAGATTAAATCAATGTTCGGTTAGTGTGTCCAAGTAACTTAATTAATTTCAAATTTAACATCTTATCCAATACAAGCAATTTTTCAGCCTCAATTCAAGATTGACTAGTTGTGAAATATTTTCGAAATTATGAATGACCCATAAAACCGAAGTATCTGCAAACAGTTTAGAAGTCCACAAATACTTCAGATACAAAATTGTGGACTCTTGTATTCGTCTTTATAGAAATAAGTACAGTTACCGACCTAATTTTTCAATCTTGTGACAACGCCGTGCGTCAGTTGCAAATATATTGAAACGATTTACACACAACTGACATTCTTTTCTTTCGTTTTTCATTTTGTTTTTATTGGACATATTTTTGATTTAGGTTTTATGTTTAATTCTGTAGGGAGTGGAAATTAATTCTTCTTTAATAGAATTAAATAAGAGATTCCAATGTTTACACAACAATTAAAAAAAGGTAAATCGAAACTACAGAAACTTAGCCACAGAAACTTAGCGCTGAGGATTTCGAAATCGGGAAAGTCCTTCCCACGTTATTTAAAAAACCGCATCTAAATTTAATGCCGGTTTTGAACTGTTTCATACAATTTCACTTGTTTCACTAAAAAGAAAATTATTGATTAATATCTGTATTTATTTACCTAAATTTTTAGTAAAATTCACAAAACAGATTCACGAATTATTTATTTTTGACACCAGCTAATGGAGATAAAAAATTTTTAATACTATAAAAATGGTATTATTAATTATTGTTGTATTTTTTATACCTTTTAGTAATTTATTCTTAACTAAATAAAAAAATTCACTTGTAAAATAAATAAACCAACAATTCCCTGTAAACAAAAAATTTTTCCCTGTAGTTGAACATTTTTTGTCAGAACACAATAAAGGTAGTGAGCAATTTCCTAAATAAAAAATTACACAAACAATTTTTCCAACTAATAATATTTTTATTATTATTTCCATTATTATGATTAAACTCACTTGAAAAAGTAAATGGACATATCGCTAGCTGTAAGCATTTTTTTATGTGGATAAATTATGACTTTCCTATACATGTATTCTCGGTATCGGAGTTCAATGTATTCTCGGTATCGGGGTGGTTTTAAAATTTGAGTTAATCAATGGAAATAAATTAACTAGGTATAAAAAATATAAAACAGCAATAAATTTAGTGTAATCATGATAATCAGTTTGTTCATTATATCTCATTCAGCTCAAACGAAAAGTGTTAGGTAACATTATTGAACAATTCTAATTATAATTATAAATATAACAATTATAATTATTGAACAAAAATAAATCGAGGGACGCATAGTCTCTAGAGCTCTGAGTTCAAAATCGACAAAGCATTTACAATTGAATTGTTCCTGTATACAAAATCTGGATTCATTATTATGACCTTGAAAGTAATCTTTGCACCGACAGAAAAGGGTCACATACCCCTAAAGTATTCGAAGACTCTTTTTCCGTAAGAGTCACGATAAAGGTTATTATATTTTGGAACTCAGAGCGAATTTTCCTAACGGAGTTCACAGAAAAGAAACTTAAACTATTAAAGCTCCGTAAATTGACAACAATCGACTGTAAACTTCCTCATTGGAAACCTTATCCCCCTGCTCTCCTAGTCAATAAATACGTTTGAAAGGCTATTTTTGGGCCTCACAAACCAGATTTAATTCGTACTCTAGATCTAGTCTGAAACTTTAAAAAACAGATCTTCATTAATGAGAAAGTTGAGTCGTTTTTCAAAGTAAGAGAAGAAAGAAATATATTAAAATATGTAGGAACATATAGGACGTCTAAAATAATAGGAATTACATATACACTTCTTTTTCTTCACATAATGTAAACTTAATTACATTGAAAGAACGTCACATAATGTAAAATTAGTTATAACTCGAAATAGACAAAATTTTAAAAATACGTTCTATATATTTCTATCTATATCATTTGTTAAAAGGAACCTAAAATTTGTACAGATAATTTTACTTAGTTTTTAGGTACAAACTAACAAATTAATCATTTCCATTAACACGCAAGCGAAAAACAATCAGAACAAAAATGTTATTAATATAAACTGGTAAGAACGTTGTCTTCGGCCTGGCCGAATCCCTTGATAACAACGTTCAAATAAAGTGTCGGCGGCTTATTTAAATATATAAATAAATTATAAATTTAGTATATATTTATATTATTTATATTATATATTTATATTATATATTTATATTTAAATTCGTGGTGGACCCTGTTTTCTATACTGAAAAGGTTCTGGCGACCGATCGGTGACGGGTTATTCACCTAGGCTGGGGTCCCTAGTTCACCACCGCTGTACTCGGTTGCTGAAAGCTTGTCTAGAAGTACCGAGCCAGGTGTTGACGAAACTACCCCGCTGGACATGGCGGTGACATGTCCCCCCAACACAGGGTGGGTTCCGTGCCCATGTGCGGTTTGCAGCCGGGATGTATACCAGGCTGTATTAGAACGGACCTCTCACTGATTCCTGGGCGCCTCAGTGAGAAACTGTGCCCTTACCATGCTACCGAGGGCTATAGCATGGCGGACATACTTTGCCCCACACTCGTGGGATCAAAATTGAACATACAAAGAACATTCATAGTACACTCGGCCAGAGGCCGGTTGAGTGGAGGCGGTCAAAAGAAACCGCTCTCCTGATGACGTTCCTGGGTCGGATTCCAAAAGGTCTAAGATACCTGGTATTGAAGGCAATGCGGGCCCGCTGCCAAAGTCGTATAGCGAGGTGGCGAAAGATTCGCTATTTTTGGCAGTTATTGACAGGGGCGGTGAGAACGGTAGGATCCCGAAGGATAATTGTAAGTGAGTCGAGTGCGCTTTAGCGTCGACATTCTTGCGGGTCCTAAAGGATATGCCGGGCTCACCTCCCAGTTGTCAAGACGCGGGTAGGTTCCAGGGGAGGGTGAAACTGATGGCATTCGGCGACCAACGGTCTGCTGACCTGTTCAAGGCCGCAGCCTCAATGGCTGGAGAATTTTTTTTGTTGGATTTTTTTGTCGGCCAGGTTGTTCGTTGGATGTCGTTGGCAGAGACAGCATCCCTAACCGGCCTAGGGCTCACGCCTGGTTGCCGTCTGCTCCGGCAGACGAATTCTCCATATTGGAGATTATTAGGGTTTGCAATCCTGAGTTGCCGACCTCCAATTGGAGGCTAAGTAAGCTAGATGAGTTGGAGGGCGCAAAAAGGCAGGCTAACTTTGTTCTCAATGTGGAATGCTTACCCTTTTTAGAAAAATCCAACGGTGTAATAACCTTTGGATTTTCCAAGATTGCACTAAGAGTTTACAGGGCTGATCAAAGGGTCCATGCGGAGGAGAAAGGCGGTCGCGAAGCAGCGTCGTTTCTCCCTCCAGTTTTGAAAGTCGTTGCCTGCAATGCTATTTCTGGTTTGAGGACTCAACATTTTAAAATTTACACCCGAAAGGCAGAAGGTGGGTGCAGAACTTGCATTCTGGCCAGAAGGGATTTCGAAATTCTCTTCTTATCCAATTTCAGTTCAAGAGATTTTACTGTGGTTTGTGGAGAGATTGGTGGGGTGGAGTACTGGTTGGCGGCAGCCTGTCTGCCATTTATTTCACCGCATCCTCCACCTACTGAGGAGCTGGTACAGCTCGTGAATGAAGCTGCGAAATTAAAAAAGTACCTGGTGGTGGGTTGTGATACCAATTCCCACCACACTCTATGGGGCAGCAAAGATTGCAACGACAGAGGTGAGTCACTTTTGAACTTCATTATGCATGCTAACTTATATATATGTAATAGGGGGAACGAACCCACCTTTATAGTCAGTAATAGGCAGGAGGTTTTAGACTTAACTTTGTGTTCTGACCTTTTTGCCTGTCGTATCGAGGATTGGAGGGTATCTGAGATACATTCCTTCTCTGACCATCGATACATCGAGTTTACAATTGTTACTGGTCGTAACAGCTAAGATTGCACACCTACAAGAAATGTAAGGCGTACAGACGCCTAATTTACAGACGGGTTTTCAAAAGGATTCCTCGCAGATAGATACTTTGTTTAATAGTATTACGGAGGTATTCAATTCGTCCTTGAGGGACTCCTGTTCTGTGTCTTATTCATCTACAAGAGGAAAAAAGCAAAGTTGGTGGTCACAGGAATTGAAGCGTGGCAGGCAGACCTGCAGAAGGCTTTTTAAGGCTAAGGCCACTAGGACCTGTGGAAATTGGTCTATATACAGAGCAACTCAGTCTTTATAAGAAGTCTATTAGGAGAGCTCAAAGAACTTCGTGGCAAACCTTCTGCAGTAACATTGAAGGCACCACGGAGGCCTGTAGACTGCGAGAGGTCTTGTCTGTCAGTTCAAATATTATGGGTAATCTTAAAGACACCGAAGGAAGGTGGACAACCTCGAGCTTCGATTCGTTGAGGCTGTTGATGGATACGCACTTCCCTGTCAGCGAGGTACTACCAGTAGAGCTTGAAGTGGTTCAACCGGCTCCAAGCGTGATCAATTCAATAATCTCCGCTAGGAAGATAAATTGGGCTATAGGGAGCTTTGAACCCTATAAATCAGCCGGACCAGATGGGATTACACCTATTGAAATTCAAACGGTTGAGGACATTGTCATCCCGTGGCTGGAGGTGATTTTCACCGCTTGCCTAAACCTCTCTTACATTCCAATAAAATGAAGAGAGAGTAAAGTTGTATTTATTCCAAAAGCGGGTAAATGCTCTCACACTGAGCCCAGCGACTTCAGGCCAATTAGTCTGTCTTCGTTCCTTCTTAAAACCTTGAAACGACTGCTGGATGTACACATCAGAGAACAATTTGACTCAGCGGTTTACATGAAACATCAGCATGCATGCAGTAAGGGAAGGTCCACGGAAACCGCACTTCATGTATTGCTAAGCACCATTGAAAAATCTCTGGCATGCAAGGAATATACTTTGGTTTCGTTCCTAGACATAGAAGGAGCTTTAAACAGAATAAGTCCTTCCGCTATACTTAATCCCTTGGAACAGCTGCATGTAGCCAGGTCTGTGAAGGGGATTGTGGCTCAATTGTTGTGCAAAAGGAGGGTTTTCTCTCAGCTAGGGTCCTTCAAGATTACAAAAATGGTAACCAGGGGAACACCGCAGGGGGGAGTTCTCTCGCCGCTTCTTTGGCATCTGGCGGTCAACAGTATACTTAAGCGATTTGGGCTGTAAAGTAATTGCCTACGCGGATGACGTGGCGATTGCGGTGTCTGGAAAGTTTCCATCCACTCTCCGTAACATCATGCAATGTGCTCTCCATAGGTTAACTGGTTGGGCAGGCAAATCAGGACTATCCATTAATCCCAGGAAAACGGAAGTTGCTTTATTTACTAGGAAATACAAGCTACCTCGAATAAAGGATCTGGTGGTCAACGGCATTCAGCTAGAGATGGCTGCTAAGGCTAAGTTTTTAGGACTCATATTAGATAGGAAGCTTGATTACAAGCTTAATATCTTGAACAGGGTGAAGAAAGCTACAATTGCCCTCTTTTCTTGTAAGAGGATTATAGGTAGAAATTGGGGTTTCTCACCAAAATAGGCTTTTGGATCTATATTGCCATTGTTAGGCCTACCCTCACTTATGGCATCACCTTTTGGTGGCCAGCACTAGAGAAGACAGCTACTCTAAATCTTGTTAACAGGGTACAGAGGCAGGCCAGTATTCTATTCAGTGGTGCCTTGAGGACTACACCAACAGTAGCACTCAATGCCATATTTTTTCTCTTGCCACTTGATATTTTCGGTAAAATGGTTGCGGCTAATTCTGCAAAACGGTTGCAGCAAGCGGGCTTATGGACTCGGCTTAGTGTGGGTCATAGCTCCATCTTAAGTAGAAAAGGTGATTGTGAGCTATTAGATTTGGTGACTCCAAAGCTCTCTTTCACAAATAACTTCCATACGGACATACCCCTAAGGTCTACATGGAAGGAAGACACATATTGTAGAAGGGGATACCTGAATTTCTTTACCGATGGCTCCAAGCTTGAGGGAAGGGTGGGTCTAGGGGTGTATTGTAAACCTCTGGACCTCAAGCTGTCGCGAAGATTGCCTGATTTTTGCAGCGTGATTCAGGCCGAGGTTATGGCCATCAGCGAAGTGACGGAATGGCTGCAGGTAAATGTGCCGTCTAGGAGGAATATTAATATTTTCTCAGATAATCTGGCGGCGATCAAAGCCTTGAGTTCGGTCCAACTAAACTCTAGGGTAACTACTAGCTGTAGGGATTCTCTAAATAAATTAGGTGTATTCTTCAATATACATCTCATCTGGGTTCCGGGTCACAGTGGTGTCCCGGGCAATTGTATAGCAGATAGTCTTGCGAGGCTGGGGACGGTCTCTATATGTGACAGTATTGGTATGCCGTACTCAACCTACAAGCTTCTTACTCTGAACTTACTCTTACTCTGAACTTACTCTGAGCGCTGTGAACACATTTAATTCCAGGTGGGCCGTCAGGAACAACTGTCTTATAACCAGACTGCTCTGGCCTACACTGGACTGGCAGAGGACAGTAAATCTTCTGATACTCAAGAAGTCTTCATTAGCGAAGATGGTTGCTGTACTCACGACAGACACACAGACAGACAGACAGACAGACAGACAGATAGATAGACAGACAGACAGGCAAACAGACAGACAGATAGATAGACAGACAGACAGATAGACAGACAGACAGACAGCCAGCCAGACAGAGAGTCAGACAGACAGACAGACAAACATACAGGTAGACGGACGGACTTACGGACAGGGGATCATTCTGAGCTCGAATATATATAGTTTAATATATCTATTGTAGCTCCTTTACTGTGTTACAAACTTAGTATCAACGTTAATATATCCTATTTCATTTTTTAAAGGGAATGGGGTATAAAAATCTAATTAATATTTCCTCTCTCCCTCTCATATCTTAATTATAATGTCTTGATTATGCAATTTGTTTTATTTATACAATTCTTCAATTTGTTTGTCGTTTTATTTGTTTTAATTTATTGTTTGTTTAGCGGCAATGATAAACATAATTTATAATTTTTTGTTTCTCATCATTAGTTCGAGACTTTTTTCAAGATCATTCTAAGCGAATGCAATTATATGCACGATGTTACGATTACAATCTTTTTCTTACGATTTTAGGTCACACATTTATATCATTTATCATAATTCCCTCTATTTCAATTATTTGTAACAGCAATGCAAATTATTACAAAAGTAAAAAAAAACATTAATTTATGAAAAAATCACTAGTTAGTACACTTTTTTAAAGAACCTAATTTGAAAATGTCTATCTAAAACGCAAATTGGAGAGAAAAAGGGTTGCCATGCTTGCAAGAAATGTAATCGTTAAATACAACAAAATATTATCCTCGACACAAACCCGGTACTATTTTTATTGCAAAAGGCACACAATTTTTTTTGCGTATATGATTTGATGGTCGATTAGTATATTTTATGTATATTTTATTGCGAATGTCATGAGCGCAAGCTTTTTACCTGAATCAGTTAAAAATTAGGTAAATACGTACTTTGAGAAAATTGAAGATATATTAAATATCTTAATAATACGTAACTCTATGCGTGTAATTTAGTATAGCGTAGAGTTTTAGGCTTCCTATTTTAACCCACAGCATTTCTACACCAATATACTAACACTAAGTCGTTTTTGAGTTTTTCTTGTTAGTGCAATTTTGTGCGTTTTCGCGGAATAGCGGTCTAGACTAAGGTAAAGTTACTGTATTGAGTTTTTGTTTCTTCATTTTTCCAGGAGTCTATGAATTTGGTTCCTTGCAGTAAAAAGGCATAATCCGTTTGTGGACGTTGTGCTGTTATATAATATTAAATAATTTTGAAAGCAGTACAGAGTAATCATGACTTCATAATGAACACTTATATGTAATATTTCACCGCGCCTTTATGTGCACTGTAAAGTATAAAGTCTACATGTGTAATGTGTACTGAAATCTACGCTAATTCATTTTTATTTTACAAACATGTTATTAATTTTAATGCGAATAAAAAAATATTCTTCTTCTTCTTCTCAATAAGTCTTAAAAGTTAAAATAGCAGACAGTGCAATCATGCTTAGGAAATAGGTTTCATTCCTGACTATAACTCAACAGCGGTATAGCCAAATGTGCTATCCAAGTATAGAAAGCACTGCATACTTTTTGGCTATTATTTTTGGAGAAATGTGATTCAGTAACTACAGAATACAATATTATGAACCAGCATATTTTGAGTTTGCAAAAATTGTCTCGAATTTTTCGAATAAAATTTCTGCACGACATAGAGGAATGTCCCACCTAACACCCTGTATTCACACTATTAACTGTCTACTCACCGTACTAGAAAATGATGTCTCCGAAAGAGTAAAGCCGAAAGAGAACAAATATATATCTGCCAAACAGTGAGCAGACAGTCAATAATGTGAACACAGGGTGTTAGATGGGATATTTCTTTATGTTGTGGAGAAATTTCATTAGAAAAACTCTCGGCAATTTTTAGCAAATTGAATATGTACTGGACGATGATATCTCCAAAATAGTAGCGCCGGAAGAAAAAATGTGTATCTGGCAAACAGAAAGCAGACAGTCAATAGTGTGAATACAGGATATTAGATGGGACTTTCTTCTATGGTGTGGATAAACTTCATTCGAAAAACTCTGGACAATGGTTTGCAAATTAAATGTGTACTGGATGACGATATCTCTAAAGGAGTAAAGCCGGAAGGAAAAACTTTATATCTGGAAAAACAATCAGTAGACAGTCAATAGTGTGAAAACAGCGTGTGACCTTCCTCTATGTTGTGAAGAAATTTCATTCGAAAAACTCTGGACAATTTATTGCAAATTGAATGTGTACTGGATGACGATATCTCTAAAAGGGTAAAGCTAGAAGAGAAAAAATTTAAAAGACTGTTAGTAGACAGTCAATAGTGTGAATACATGGTGTTAGATGGGATACTCCTCTTTGTTGTGGAGGAACTTCATTCGAAAATCTCTGGACAATTTTCTGGACGATGATGTCTACGAAAGAGTAAAGGCGGGAAAAAATTTATATCTGGCAAACGGTCAGTAGCCAGTCAATAGTATGAATACAGGGTTTTAGGTGGGACATTCCTCTGTGTTGCGTAGAAACTTCATTCCAAAAACTCTGGAACATTTTTTGCAAATTGAATGTGTACTGGACGACGATATCTCTAAAAGAGTAAAGCCGTTTTTCCCTAAAGAAAAATGTTTTAGTATTCTCTAAAGAAAAATATTTATATCTGGAAACGATTAGTATGCAGTCAATAGTGTGAATACAGGGTTTTAGGTGGGACCTTCCACCTTCCATATGTTATAGGAAATTTTCATTCGAATAACTCTGGAAATTTTTTTGCAAATTCAAAATATGTTGGACCATAATATTGTATTCTGTTGGTATTGAATCGCATTTCTCCAAAAATAACAGCCAAAAAGTATGCATTGTTTTGTATACTTGGGTAGTACACTTGGCTATACTGCAGTTGAGTTATAATCAGGAACGGAACCTATTTTCTTAGCATTGTTTGCAAGGTCTGCTATTTTAACTTTTAAGATATGGACCCTGGAATGCACAAGAAAGTGAAATATTATTTATAACTGCTAATTATGAAGTCAGGATTACTCTGTACTCTTTTTAAAATTATTTAATATTATTTTTTTTACCACAATGAATCAAGTTCATACACTCCTGGATAAATGAAAGAACAAAAAGTATGCAATGACTTTACCTTGGTTTAGATCGCTATTCCGAGAAAACGTGCTGCTTAGAGTTAGTATATTGGTGTAAAAATGCTATGGATTAAAATAGGATATCTAAAGCTGTACGATATACTAAATTACACGCGCAGAGTATCGTATTAGTAAAGAATTTAATATTCGTATCAATCAAATTCATAAATAGTAGCAATGTAGATAGTGTAACCCTGTAATGAGAAGTGTAACCTGACATAGACGTGAAGCACAACAGTGATTTTTAACCTCCAAATGATGTGAAATAGAGGCTAGCGTCTCGGATATTCAATTCAGGTTCATGGCTTGCTATTATATACTATAACAAGAATATTATCAAAGGAAGTGGTTGTAAAATTAGTCCCTATGAAGAAAACAATTGTCAAATGAAAATATTATATATCGCCAATAGGGTACGTCTAGAAGATATATGTTAGAAAAGTTTACAAAATGCAATATAAAATACATTAAAATCTTCTATTATTTACTGTCATTATTATGATTCCGAAATTTGTTGTTGAAATACATAGGTAGTTTCGTTTCTAAAGAATATTTTCACAATTGCTTTTGAAGAACTGCTTTAGGAGAGAACACTCTAAATTGGATTTGTTCCATAGTTTTCAAATAAGTAAACAGTCATTATATTTCCCGCAAATAATTTATATTTAGTTCCATTAGTAATAAGAGAAAAAGATTATAAATATGTTTAAAGTTTATAAATATGAAATACAAAATTTATTTAATACTAGTTTCATCATTCCGGAAAGTGCAAACAGTGCTCCATATCTCATCTACACAAGGAAACAATGCATAACAATAATTAATATATTATATCAAAGACCTAAACCAATAGTTGAGTCTCATGGGTTTTAGTCTCCATTCTGACAGCAAAGCCTACTTGAGACTATATGGCACTCTATTTTTAAGTCTCCAAAAAAGTATACTAAAAAAACGTACTAACTTCACATCGGTCTAACTTCACACTAGTTTTGCCAGATATAAATTTTTTTCTTCCGGCTTTACTCTTTTAGAGACATCGTCGTCCAGTACACATCCAATGTGCAAAAACTGTCCAGAGTTTCTCGAATGAAATTTTTTTACAACATAGAGGAAGGTCCCACCTAACACCGTGTAATCACACTATGAACTGTCCCCTGACCGTTTGCCTAATACAATTTTTTCTTCCGGCTTTACTCTTTTAAAGATATCACCGTCCAGTACGGTCAGTATACAGACAATAGTGTGAATACAGGGTGTTAGGTGGGACAATCCTCTATGTTGTGGAGGAATTTCATTCGAAAATCTCTGGCAAATCGTTAGTAGACAGTCAATAGTGTGAATACAGGGTGTTTGGTGGGACCTTCCTCTATGTTGTGGTGAAATTTCATTCGAAAAACTATGGACAATTTATCGCAAATTGAATGTGTACTGGACAACGATATCTATAAAGAGTAAAGGCGGAAGAAAAAAAATTATATCTGGGAAACCGTCAGTAGGCAGTCAATAGTGTGAATACAGGGTGTTAGGTAGGACATTCCTCTATGTTGTGTAGAAATTAAAATATTATATCATGGACCTAAACCAATAGTTGAGTCTCAAGGGTTTTAAACTCCATTATGACAGCAAAACCTAATCGAGATTATAAGGTAGCTATATTTTTAAAAGCCTCCAAAGAAGTGTACTCAAAAAAAGTGTTAACTTCATGTCGGTAAATTCATATTTAAAATTTTTTACTCTCTAAATTCTTCTATTCAAAAATTCTTTACCAAAATGTTTTTTACTACATCCTTCAAATGCTTCTATTTTTAAAATCTGTAACAAGAAAGGATGTTATCTCCGGTCTGGCCGGCTTGTTTATATATTATAGTTCATGCGCCGATATCTCTTTTATCACTTTTTGCAAAATAATTTCATATTCGTGGTTCAGTTCCAGGATAAAATTCTGTTTTCAAATTCTACAAACTCTCTACATACAAATTTCTCTATAAACAAAACGCTCTACAAACGTTAGAAATTAGCTTCGTATGTATATACGTATTATACATATTAAAAATATACATATTAAAAATATACATATTAAAAAACATATATATACATATGCATATTAAAAAACTTTTTGCCACGACTTTTTTGTATGGCGTTGATCCATCACTGCTTGTCATATGTGCACACAATTTTCTTGTTGTCATAATTTCATGATGGGCCTATCTGAAATGAGGACACTAAAATTGCCCAGACTGATTTTTGAAGCATAATTCGAAGATATTAATAAATTCATAGAGCTTCATCTCGGGTATAAAAAATGTTCACAAACCCGACACACAACCAATATGCTTCGCAAACTTATTTCAAAATCATTTAATCATATTTTTTGTAAAAGTGAAACGGACCCCTAGTTAATATCTTTAGACTCTTTAGAGCACGCGACATTTTTTTCGGAGCAAATAAAATGTGAAACGCATCACGATTGCAGTATTGGAAGTGAATTTTACTCACACGATTAGCGAAACCATATTCAAATCTCTTTCCAAATGTATGCCTCAAATGCAAGGTTAAGGCCTGATTAGTCGTACGTTTTCGTAATTGTTTAGTTTTTCGAAATTGTTCGGGTTGCAGGGGGTTCAATTGATTATGATGTTGCCGATCTCGTCGAACCATGTTCGAAAGTAGGTATTTTGTGGGCATTTTTTTGATGAATTTTATATTTTAAAAATTCTTTGGATTTCTTTAACTCAAATATTACTAAATAATATAAGTAATTATAGAAAATAAAGTATTATTATTAATTATTATTAATAATTATGTACCGTTTCTTCGGATTTTAATGGGAAATTCATAATTCATTCAAATTTAATGGCATTCATAGAAATTTCACACTTTTTGACAGCTGTGCTCATTGGTGTTGTTAACAATTCTTACAATCATTTGCAAATTCCAAAAAAAAGTAAATGGATTACCAAAGTGATTTAGAGATCTTAAATATAATTAGACTCTACTATGAATGGAAGAATTCGAGGCAAATTAGCCATTTTCTTTATGAACGAAGGAGAAATAAGCTTTCAGTATACACGGAGAAACTAATTTTAAAATTATCTATTCAATTCAATTCATTTATCAATAAAACAATTTCAAAATAATATTCATTTATCAAAAATTCATTCATTATTATTCATTTAAAAAATGTGAGATAAAAACATTAGGAGGCAAAAGCAAACCAATTCATGGTAGAATGTACTAATTCTATTAGCTTCTACTCTCTGCGTCTTCAATTTGTAATTTCATAGCACATCCTACCATGAATTCGATTGCTTTTGCCTGTTTTACGGGGCACTGCAAACCTATTATTGTGTTGACAATTAAATCGTCGCAATTATATATTGCGGAGTATTGAGGGTTCTATTCCCTACTTCTTTTTTTGTTATGGCTTTTTAAGGCCACCATAATCTCGTCCTCTATATCCTTATGGCGCCTTATTTAGCCTAACAAGCTCAATGTCTCTCGTCATCAATTTCTTGGTAAATATAAATTGAAGTGAAAGCTTCATGCGGCCACTCACTTTTAGTTGTCACTTTGTCCGAATTTGAGAGAATTTTTCGAAACGTGACCAAATATTAAAATGGTTTTGATATTGCGGGGGAAATTCTCACAACCACAAGAACTGCATATAGCTTATGGGTTTTGACATATGAGTTTCGTGTTCGAAAAAGAGCGAACGTAGGACTAATCAGGCCTTTAGGGTAATTTAATTAAATTGCATTTAATTTGTGGTGAAAATTCCACTTATTAACACCAATAATTTTTCAAAAAGACTATTTTTTATCATTGGAAAGTTTAGCAGATCAAAAGATATAAAATTGAAATTTTCGAAAGTGATGATTTCAGATTCATCGAGACTACATCGCAACAAAACCGGCGACCTTCGCGAATATAATGATTCGTAAGGAAATTATTTTTTTCTTATTTTCACTCGCTAAACGTCTTTCCGCAAACTATAAATTAGAGATAATAAACGTTACGTGTTGAGAACACTCGCTCATTTTCTCGCTGATCTTGTTATAATTTTTTTTAATTCGATCTATTCTCTACTGTTCCAATTCAACGATGTGAACAAACCGCGAGCACTTCAGTTCAATTCGTCAGTTTTTCATTCGTTCCTTGCTTCTGAACTTGAAAGGCTGAATAATTAAAAGTAAAATGAAGGTGTATTTTGAGTTGCTTTTATTGTTATTGATGGAGATTATGGCCATGATCACAATGATAATAATGACGATATTGCTCCCATCGTTTTCTACTAAAATTTTATATATACGAAAACCAATAGCCTGTTGTTTTAAACCCTAAAATCTCAAGACGAGCTGAATGTATTTTGAATGAAGTTACCAGGAAGGGCAATGGACTGACTCTTCAAAGATGAAAAAAATACATAAAAAAATGTGATGGTAACGAGTTAAAATGGTATAAAATTTTATTTTTTCATTCAGTGAAAAGTAAAAAATTGTAAACAGTTAACAGAAAATTTAATTTAACAGAATACAGAGAATTTATACAGAGTACAAAGTACAAAATACAGAGTAGAAAGTTAACGGACAAGTAGTGCTTAATATTCGATTTCGCTTAGATATAACCTCTTGAGGAGAGTTTTTTTCAAAAAATTCACTATATTATTATCATATTCACAACTCATGATTACGATAAGAGCGCTGTTTTTCTCAAAATTTTGCGATTATGGCCAAAACTTAAATTCATATTGAAGCTGAAAGTGTTCACATTCTTTTATTCATTATGCTCGAGAATAATAAATAAAAGCGAAAAGAAATTCAATATTCTTTTAATTCCAACGAATTCTGCGCTTCAGCGATTTTGTTGTTAAAGTGTTTAGTTTGACGTGGAAAATTGTGGGGTTATAAAGAGAGCCTCGCCACCCTCCTAGCAACACGCAATAGGTAATCGACCTAACATCTAAATACGAAACAGATTAAATTAAAGGGATTATAATATTCCCATGCCACAGCAATGCAGAGACGCAGACGTGGGAGACGTTTTCTTGCCTCGAGTATAATCATTTGTAGAACGACGTCTATCTGAACTTATAGATTTCTGCCTTGAGTTTAACCTGAGCACCTGCCGTGTTGGCTTAATCTCAGGGCGGGCCATTCCGCACGGAGTTGCAAGTACGAACTTTGTGAACGTACCTTTTATACTTAATGGCGACAACCAACGCCCAATGCCTCCGGGTTACCAAGCCGTGGCGTTTGTACCTTTGGAAGCCATATGCATGGTATGGACATTCCACTTAAGGTATCGTCGAGGCCGAGCTAAAACCTCTGCCGGTCTGTGGGGCCCGGCACCCGGTAATGTTTTAGTGCATTACCACACCCGAGCTTATCCAAACTCGTACCCGCGTAACTTTGGGTATAACCACAGCCACCACGAAGCTCCCGAAGGGCCTACCCAATGACATGCATGTGGGGCTTGGAATATATATTTATCGGATGGTGTGACTATTAGCATAAGCTATTAGCACACATACCGATTGTCTAATTAATCGCTTGCATGTCTCCCGTGGTACCAATTTAAAGCCTATGGTAGGCTCCGGAACCAGGGAGTACCACAATCGTGGTAAGTGACCGCCTTATACCCTCTGGTCACTGCCATTTTGGGCCCATGCACCTCGGGGCTGGCACCCTAGAACTTATAGATATAGGAGCAGGTCCGATATTGCCCATTATGCCTGAAACACAACCAAGGCGATTTTTTGCCGTGATACAAGTTTTTACTCTCTTCTCTTAGCGTTTGCACAAAACACAGGCGTAGAAAGCCGCCGAACATCTTAGATTCCGGACCGAAACGAAGTGACGTTTACTCATGTGAGAGAGAGAGTACAGCTACAAACAACGCCAGAATAGAAATAGACCGTAGCTGGCTACGGCTTATTTCGCCGCTGGCAAATCCTCTCTGAGCGGCATTATTTTTTCTCTCGATCCCCATAAGCGCAATGTAAATTTTGACATTAGTCAGCTATAAAAACCCTACGCCGCCTTGGATGTGTTTATAGCATTACTTATCTCATTGATCTGAACTGAAATGAAGGTACTCCTAGTCACGTGACTAACTACGCCACCGAGAAATAGCATAAATAATTTTACATATATTCTTTGGAATTTGACGAACCCGAGCCCCTTTTGAGGAATTTGTCTGACAAATACATGTGTGATAATAACAGGTGTTGCCATATTTCGAATAATTTTTTCCGATTTTGTAAAAGTCAACAAAAATGTGACGTGTTTTCCACAAAGACATCAATGAAAAAAATTCTTAACAACTTCATTTATAGAAAATTAATTAAAAGTATTTTCCGTTTGAAATCATGTAAAATTTAATGGGCAGCAACATTTTTATCAAATACGCAAATAATTATGAGTATATGTTGCAAATTTGTTTGTGTGTATATCCAATCATATAATTTGATTCATTGAAAATGTTGCGAATAGAGTTTTCTCTATTTAAAACCATTAATTAGAAAAAAATTACAATAATGAAAATTTGAAGCCATTCGTGCTTCTTTTAAAAAAGTGTAACCATTCAAAGTGTAACCAGTCCATAATATATAATAATGCATTTCAAAATATGTGATAAAACATACGAAAAATAAGAAGTTGCAAAAGAAGAAAAATAAAAGTGAAAATCATAAAAAATAAATTAAATAAAATAAAAAGCAATCGACGACAAAGTAGATAACTTATGATTGCAAGCCAAGCCTACACATGCGGTAATCAATAACAACACCAATAACAATAACAACAACCAGAAGGCACGGTTTACTTTTTCTCGAAGTCATAGAAAAAGGGTCATTGAAATTGCTGAGTTGACAATACACAATGGTCGAGAAATGGCAGCCAACGAACAAAAATAATTAAAGCAGTTGGATGATTGTGTGGTGCAGTTTTTGTAGTGGACCGGATAATGTATAAACTTATCTGCAAAATGGATACAAAAAAATGCATGAAGAAATTCCACTCCATTCAAAAGCCTTCGCTTTCTGAACGTTTCTTGACGCTTTTGAGCCACTATGCGGCGTTAGTTAAATTTCTAAATAAATACCAGTCTATCTATGTTTACTTGTTTACATTTTTATTTCTGCTTAACTGTTTATTTATCTATTTATTATTTATCTTTTTACGCGTCCATTGAATTTTTTGAATGTCTCAAAACGTTTCTCACAGACAGACATCGAGATTAATGAAAACTGTTAGTATTTACAAAACAAAGGAAAACAATTGGTGTCAGCAATTAGCAGTTAATTTTTGTTAATTTTTTCTATTTTAAAGACCAGCATGACATTACGTGAAAGGACATGACTTGTGAAATCACGTCAACTCTGTCTCATTGATTACACTCTTCAAAACATTAGCCTTTCGCTCGATAGCACGCTAAAAAAGATTAACAGTAAACTAGTAAGAACGTTATCTTCGGCCTGGCCGAAGCTTATATATCCTATTTCCGAATATCTTGATAACAACGTTCAAATAAAATGTTCAAGGCTTATTTAAAAATATTATATATTTATATTTAAATTATTATATTTACATTTATAACCAGCCTGTGATGACGGAGAACATTCGTACCAAATTTCACGCTTTATTTGTTCTTTTCGACGCTCATTTTTTTGAAACAGTTCTAATTGAGGGGTAGGCTTGGCAGTTTTCTGATTTCGGAAATCGCACTTTTCATGGTAATGTCATAACATTATTGTCATAATTGCTGTCAAACATTTGTGCTGTGATGGCACATGTGTCCAGTTAAAAGTAGCCTGTATCGTAACTAAACACAAACGTAATGAAAAGTTAAGACCTAATCATAATAGACAACGATAAGAGAATACAAAAATTAATGTACACGACTTCAAACGACAGTTTTCTCTTTATAGAAAAGATATATCCGTAATTTTGAAAATTATTCATGAAAATTTTTGCGAATAGATTTTGACAGATTTTGTTGTGATTTTCATTGAGGTGAATAACATCAATGAAATTTCAGACAATATTGATATAATTTCATTATAAAACCACATGAATATGAGGCGTTCGTATATTTTAGATAATTTATTTTGAGAGTTCACATAATTTTTATTGCCATACCAATGAAATGGACAATTTTCTATTTCTATTTTCTAAAATTAACACTTTATATGGAATTTCAAATACAAATTCCTTTTAAAAATTTGCTGTGGAAACCTCTAATAATCTTGTATTAATAATAATAAAATAACAAGTAAGAACGCTAACATACCGAAGTAAGAATAAAGTAAGAAGAATGCTAACTTGGCTAATAAGAATGTCCGGCCGAAGTTCATATATCCGAATAGTCAGTGGACCCCGTCCTCTTTTAATATTAAAATTATATTTTTTTAATAATTTTGACCAGGTAACTCATCTTCAGCACAATCTTTGTGAAAAGGTCCACACATGATCCGTGTCCCGCAGAAACGACAAAACTAGTGTGTTTTATAAGTCGCCTAAATTTTATTTTCGTGATTTATTCTGTCTCCCAAAAGTTCCAGAGCAGTGTTTCTTTCAGACACCTGCTCTTCGGGGGGGGCGCTACGGAGATTCGGGGGGCAGATTGAATAAAATGATAGTTTAAATAACATTTAAATAATGGGTTCGGGTTTCTTCGGGGGGGCGCTAGGTCCTCTCCGGGGGAGCTGAGCCCCTCCGGAGAAGTACCTGAAAGAAACACTGTTCCAGAGTTTTTACACTGATACAGAGAATACTTTGTACGTCCTCATATTATTGACATTAGCAAACGATATGCCGTCTTAATGATAATCTAATCAGACAATTAAGACTAAAGAATAAGTATAATACTATATAAAGCTTAAAAATATGTTTTCTAGTCTTTCCTATGATTTTCAGTTTTTCATAATTATCAGTTCTTCGGTATTTTTCCTAAGAGAAATAAAAAGAAGAAATGAACATTTTCATAAATTTTGTATTTCTTTTGTTTCAAAGAAATTAAAATTTCTACAAAATCAAGGTATTAAAACTTTTGACACTTTCTTAGTATTTCCTTACCTAGATCTTTAAATTTATCAACACCGCAAATTTATCTCTAAATTTATCAACACTTCAAATTTATCAGCAATTCCTTATTCAAAAAGTAATAATTCTTTGTAGAACTGTATATCGATATATAATATCGGAAGGGTATAAAAAAAGGTAAACAATAAAAACCAGTTAAGTCTAAAAAATTGCTACAAGTGGGTATCTTTTATATAAAAATTAATAAAAAATAGCTTTCTACAGTTCATGACTAATCATTATGTCTTTCCTATTCGCACAAAATGCGAACATTTTTAAAAGATGAGATCATGCTAATTAACATTTAATCTAAGCGATTTATATCTTTGCTGCAAACTCTTATACACTGGCATATTCATGCGTGTACGACACCCTCTACCCTACCTCATTTACAAGTACGTGAATTTGTAAGTGCTTTTCTACTGCTTTTGCTTTCTTCTTACCACCTACTCCTAGCATTCCATAATTCATGTTTACATTGCAACTTGCAATGTATTCGTATTTTATTTTCGAACCTACTGATTCATTTAGACAGTTACTCAAAATTTAGAGAAGCAGATATTTAGCATATTTGGAATTAGCTAACTCCAAACCAATACAAAAATTAGTGAATTTAAAGCCTACCGATATTTTGTTTTGCATTTATGTGCTTTATTTATTTATATTTTTCGTCTAGGATTTTAAATTAGCAACTTTTTATTAGCGTCTTTGGGAGTACTACGATAATTTTCTATCGTTTTCATTAAATTAAGAGAAACACCCTTTGAGAGGCATGCGAAATATTTTTATAAAAATTAAAAAAAAAACAGGATCAAAAAATGAGATATTTTTTTAATATTATGAATAATAATTCCACTTTAATGATTCTCCAACCAGTAGAAACCAGTAACTTAGTTAGAGGACTATGTAGAACGAGGTTAAACATATGTGTTTCACATTAACGTGCTCTTCATTGAGTCGTTAGTAACCCGCCGCTCAATATGCTCGTGATCGATATGAAAAGTTTATTTAATTAATTGCGTTCTTTTTGATATAATCTTCTATTATCTCAAAAAAATTTTTATAACTGAACTTTTTAATACTCTGCAAAAAATAATTCTCCATTCTTAGAAAAATGGAAAAAATAGAATGAAAATTTTTCTCATGGTGAGAAAGTCGTTGCCCACACGAAAGTCTTTTCTATGCTGGAACAACAACGTTTAAAATGACCACGGGTGTTACTTTTAACTTCTCAAGGGAGTCTGTACTCTTGATGATCCGTTAGAGTTCCATAATATTCACTACAGAGCTCTAACAACTCATGTCAGACATGAAAATTTCCATTCCGCAAAAGTGTCTGCAAATTAATCATTATGAAATTGATTTATCTTCGTATAGAGGCACTACTAAGAAAATTAGTCAAATTAGTGCATTAATTTTGCAGCATTGTTAGTAGCTTTTAGGTCCTGGCAGTAGTAGATTTTTTTGGGGAATTCAAAATAATAAAAAAATTTTAATTTGTTATATAATCTTTATTATTGTCTTATTTATTATTAAAAGAATTGCATTAACTTTCAGATTTTAGTAAATTTCAGTAATTTTAGTAGATTTCAGTAAAAAATTTCTCGCAACTAAAAATTTACCGAAGCGGTTTATATCAATTTACAAAAAACTACCTATAAAACTCAGCATTATCAAATATAGACTATTCGATATCGGGTAACAAGTATCCAGCCATTTAGTATTACTTTTCTAAAGATTCAAAATGATTTATCGATAACACAAAAAATAAAATAATAAAAAGTTCAATAATAACGCTTCCTTCGCTCTTTCTCTCCTCCCCGCTCTCTCTATCTATCTATCTTTTAATGTTCCTCCTCTATTCTATAAAAAATTTAAAAAGATTCTAAACTTTCATTAAAAAGACATAAGAACGCCCAACAACTTTCTCTTCTTATTAATGGAAAAAATATCAAACTCTGAAAGTGTTCCAATCTGTCCTCGATTATTAAACTATTAACTTATACTCATCTATAGACGAAGCATAAACGTGGAATGATTTAACCATGCCCGTCCGTTAGTGTCAGTCTGTGCAAGTCACGATTACAGGAGAGCGAATATATCTATCGTTATGTAATTTGGTACAAACATTGTCCATCGTCACAAACCAAGTGTAATAACTGGGCGTGGCACCCCGGTTATTATACTATACCATACACCCTTTTTGGGGAAAAGTCGGAGATGAGTTATTTGTTATATTAATTATTAATTTTGTAATTATTTTATTTTATTTGTAGTATTTAAAGAAACGTTCACCGCCCACTGATTATTAGGATAAAACTATAGATTCATATCATGGATGTAGGGCATATAACGCCTCAGCGATAGCGATCTTACTTGCTTTCCTTTCAAAGCACTATTATACAGAAATAACTTATGAAATGTTTTGTTCTTTTTTAAGATATTTTTGTTATTTATTTGGTTGGCATAGCTTTTAAAACAACCTGTTGCCAATAAACCTGTTAACGATCAAATCAAAATCTTCTTTATCTCGATGAAAATGTCAAGAGGAAATAAAAGAGACCGTTAGTTACCGCTTTAATACCAGTTTCTCTAATTATGATAGGGGTGGAGGACGCGGAGGGTAAGGGTCGAGAGGGCACCAGGTTTAATGGTTGCGAATATTTTAACCTTTTGGAGGAGAAACATATAATCAAGCATTAGAGACATAACAAAGAAAGGTGTTCCTCGGCAGAAGATAGCGTGATTTCTTCAAAATTTATTTTTAAAAACTCCCGTTCAAATATGTCTCATTAAAATATTATGGAACCACGGTTGTTCATTAGTTTTGTATAAGACTTTTAAGAATACCAAGCCCCATATGAGGTCACCCATGAGGAGGTGCTTCCTCTCTAATCCGTTCTCTTCACCATCATTACTTTACATACTATTTAAGGAGTAAAATTTGCAAAACAATATCCCAAAAAAATCTTCGTATAATATTCAGTAATATTGTAATGCATATAACACTCTGCTTGGTGTCACGCCAGGGGTTGAAATCCTTTAACCAGTGAAAGCTATAGTAGAGCCCTAATATAATGTAAATAATATAATATAACCTAATATAACATAACTTTCTACATATTAAATTATAATAAAACACTTCTAGTACTATAGCGTACCTACATTGGCAAGAACCGCAAAGCGACTTTAAGTTGCGGCATTGATTAAAATATTTTCAGCTAAGGTCATTCGCTAAGAAAAGTAATTTTGCATACGAAAGCCTTGCATACGAGATTACTAGCAACGCCTATTTCCCGGGATGCGGTCGAAAATAGGAAGACCTTGTATAATGGGAGACTTCACAAAATAGATATATAATAATAGGGGAGGTGTGATTCAAATTTTATATAGATAAGTTCTGTTATGAATGGGTTCTTTTATAGCTTTCATAATTTAGGGATTACACTGACGTGATCGCAGGCTACCAAGTATAAAGGTTGGCTCACATACACTTAATTAATATTTGTGAAATTTTTCTCGGCCATTTGAATTTCTTTTGGGTATAATATTTCTCGACTTGGGCAAAGGTAGCTTGACTTTTTCATCGTGACTCTGTATGTGGGAGTAGCATGAAGATTTTGATTATATTGGAGACTTTGTCTTAAACGATTTTGCCTGTGGAGATTTCTTGCCTTTGCCATTATAAAATTTAAGAAACGATAAAAACCTATTTTTATTAATTCGACGAAAAACGAAAAAATATTGGATTATATAACAAATTACCTTAATGTAGTTTCCAGTGGATTAAATACAAATAAACTCCTTTGAATTTAAAATCCAGTTTTCAAATAGATTCAATTAATCCAATTTCAATAAAAAATATAATGATATAGAAAACAACCCAAATGGCTTGACCTTAAACTTGTTACGCACAATAAAATCACTGGATATTTCGCCAAATTTTCAATGTACTATAAATATTTCTTCCTTAATTAAAACTTTTTAAATTTGTAATCAAATCTGAAACCGATTTTTCATAAATTCATTACTCATAACTTTTAGTTAATTTAGCCAATAAAATGGGAACGACAACAACAACAACTACTATAAAAATGCTTTTTGTAAGTAATTTCTTTTTATAAGAAATAACTAACTGCTAAACAGTCGTTGTTCGTTCGTAGCGAACACAATGAAGACTGGTTTGAACTGAGTATTAAATAACAAACGCAGCCTCGGAGATCAGTATATTGACGATCGGTAATAGTGGCGAGTAGTATTGCAGCTTGCTTTCAAGACGTCTTAAACCGCGCGTACAGCAAAAAGACTAAAGGAAAATTACCTGTAGAATTTTTTCGACGGTAGAGCATATCGTATATAATCGTACATCGATTCACACTTCCGCGCTTCTTGTGTGTGCGCATGACTTGTTTTTGTTTTTTTTTGGAATTCCGTTCTATTTCTTCTGATTTTATTTTGACTTTTGTCATCATCGTCTGCATCTGCAATGCATATTATCGTAGTTTTCGTTACGGTAAGTCGTTCATATTGTCGAACCAGTTTCCTGACTGTAAATGGACGAGATTTGGGATGGGGGAGGGCTAAAATTTTTATGATTGAATATATGCAAATCGAGTATTACTGATTGATATTATTGTTTTTTCTCGAAATATTAACAATCACACTTTCTCATTCATTCAAAAAGCCTCGTATTATCGGCCTTACCATCACAGCGGAAATGCCATGCGATGTAATTCACAGTTTTGTGGATCATAAATTTCAATTTCTAGGAAAATATATTTGTGGATGTTGTTAGTCTGGAATTTTTGCCTGCCTGTAGGCCTTAAGGCCTGATTAGTCTGACGTGTTGGTAGGTTTTGTTACGTGGAAGTTGTTTGAGGATATTGTCGAAATGCAGTACAAGACGCTGCCAGACTGTTTAAAATTGGGAATTATTAGGGCTGTGTATAATTCTTATTTCCAAAAATTATCTGCATAAATTTTAAAGGCTTTTAATTATATACATATATTAAATTACATTTGTTGTGGAAATAATGCAATTATTTTTAACATTAATAATATTAAAAAAGGTACAAAATAAATTATTTCCTTCGACTTAATTTTTTTTAACAATTAAAACAAGGCTTATAGAATTTATACAGCCTCTTCTTTAACATTGTTGTTGTTACACAAACAGCTGTCTCAACGCAATTCAATTTTATTTGCGATTCTATAAAGGTTTTGGAATTAAAATGGATCGTTTAATGGAAGAAGAAATGCAGGACTTGGAATTTTTATTAATTGTTACTCTCTGCTCTGAGTGGCCCAATCGCAGAGCAAGAAGGCGATGGCGCTTCCGCCCTATAAATACTGATCGTGTGGTCCATGGATACTTTAGAAGGGTATTCATGAGAATAAAGTGTGGTGATGAAGATCAATTTTTTATACATACGAGAATGACGCGTCCGGTGTATGATATGTTGCTGTCTTTAATCAGACCCTATTTGGAGAAGCAATTCAAAAAAATTCGAAAACACCAACAACTATACAAACAAAAGCAAAAGTAAGAACAAATTAAACGCAATCAGAGGGAGCGTAAATCTGAAGAAAGATAACAATGAAGAAGAACAGCAGTTCGTTGTTCTCAAAATTGGAATAAAAATCTATTTATTAGATTAGCAGTACGAAGTGACTCCGGGAGGCAAATTAGGAAAGCAAAATGGGAAAAAACTTTTTTCTCATCCACAATACAAGTCCATGTAATTTGAGAGTTTAGAAAATATTTGTGTTTAATTCTTTAAACAGCGCGACCAATAATTATTTAATCAAAATTCCGATAAATGAGTTTTTATTGAAACAAAACTAAAAAAAAAACTAATTCAAAATTATGCAAAAATAGCTTGAAATTCCCCTAAACGTCTTAAAATTAATATATATTGGAAAGTCTTTTGAAAATATTTCCCCATTATTTACTTTGCTTGCAATTTTCCTCCTTCAATCAGCAATTAAATTCTGGTTTCAAATTCCTTCCGCTGCATATGGACGTTTCTCACTTTGTCATTTTGTTCACAACCGCATTCCGTAATGACGGAGAGACGCAATCTGAATTAAATGCAATGGAAGAAAGTACCACAAAAGATCAAATCGATGATTAAAACTGGTAGGACGACTTCGGAAAATGTGGCTGAAAGTGGTCGGTTTTTTATGTTCGTGCATTTTCCAATTGGGAGCAAAGTCATTTTTCATATATATATATATATATATATATATATATATATATATATATATATATATATATATATATATATATATATATATATATATATATATATATATATATATATATATATATATATATATATATATATATATATATATATATATATATATATATATATATATATATATATATATATATATATATATATATATATATATATATATATATATATATATATATATATATATATATATATATATATATATATATATATATATATATATATATATATATATATATATATATATATATATATATATATATATATATATATATATATATATATATATATATATATATATATATATATATATATATATATATATATATATATATATATATATATATATATATATATATATATATATATATATATATATATATATATATATATATATATATATATATATATATATATATATATATATATATATATATATATATATATATATATATATATATATATATATATATATATATATATATATATATATATATATATATATATATATATATATATATATATATATATATATATATATATATATATATATATATATATATATATATATATATATATATATATATATATATATATATATATATATATATATATATATATATATATATATATATATATATATATATATATATATATATATATATATATATATATATATATATATATATATATATATATATATATATATATATATATATATATATATATATATATATATATATATATATATATATATATATATATATATATATATATATATATATATATATATATATATATATATATATATATATATATATATATATATATATATATATATATATATATATACTTATATATATTTGATATTAATAAGAGATACTAACATTGCAGATCTTATTTTGAAATGCAGCGGCATTAACCTTTAAAAAACATGTTTGCAAATTTTTGGCATAAACCACACTAATTTCATAGACGTCGGGAACCAGAGACAACGAGATAGGAAACTCTTTTCCGGAAAAAATGTGTCAAAAAAAGACAAAATTTTACACGACCGAAACTCACGTACAGGGTTTATGTATATGTATGCGTTATTCACCAAATTAAATGTCACGTATGACTTTTCATGAAAATGTGTAAACAACAGTTCGTTCCGCGGCTTGATTTGAAAGCACGTTTTGTGCTCTATTTTGAAGTAAAAATAATAAGAAAAAGAGTCACGAACAAGAATTTAAATTCAATAAGTTCTATAGATAAAGTTTAAGTAAAAGAAAATATTAATACGTAAAAGTAGAACATAACACGGGCTTCAGTCAGAATTCGGATGGGCTGGCCAACACCACGTGTCTTATTTTTATGTCACCACAAATCCCAAAATATAATAAAGAGCTGATGAATATTTTGGAATCCCGTAGGAAGGAACAGCAAGAAAGAGTTGAGAACGATGTTGACATTACTCCGGATGAACTCAATGTTGCCATGAATAATGGCTGTAACTCGTCCTTCGGTGGTGGCAAACAGCAAAATCAAATACTATGCGCGGATATTTTTGAGACCGAAAATGTAGAAATCGAGCCGTTGCGAACGTTGTTTAGGAAACCTAGGAAGAAAGCGCGTAAAGAATCAACTCATGCTAAAATATTGAACCAAAAATGGGTTTAGCAAAAGGCACCGGAAGTAAATAGCTGCAAAAAGAAATCCACGAAAACAGCAGAGAATAATTTTTGGGAGCGCTGGAAGGCAAAAAATTTATTTGCAATCAAGATACTATAAAGCAGCCCACACAGAATAGAAATAATCAAATGAAAGACTCGCCACTTAATTCGAAAAGGAAATTGAAACAGGCACGCCTAACAAATTATTCAATTCACAAGAACTCAGTCATGGAAGTAAAATCAGTCTCCATACTTATTAAAATTTACGGCAATTCTATTAAATATTTCATTTTTTGTCGTTTCGAATCGATTAATATATTCATTTCTTTCAGAATTTTCAGATATTCATTAATTTTAATGCGCGAATGAGCTAAACTTTCCTCTAGTTCTAACCAATTCAGAACGCTAAACAATTTATAGTAACTCACCAAGCATTATAATAATATCACCTCCCAAACCGGAAACAGCGTTCATAGAAGAAAGTTATCAAGATAGCACCTGCATAGAATCAATGCCCCTCCTACATGAAGTCCTCAAGAATGGCAATGAGACTTTAAATAATTTAAAACGTATAGAAAGCGCGAAGTAATACAAAAAGTAAAAACAATATAATGGTCGAATTCTAATTAATTTTGAATATTTTTCGTTCAAGAATCAGACAACTGCAAAAATGCGCATTACCAGATACCAGGATACCAGGTACTAGAAATATGCCGGAATCCACCAGTTTCATTGTTCATGAATATCCTACTAGTGAGATAAAGGAGGGCAAAGAAGTGAAGAGAAAACAGAAGAAAAAAAGACAACGAAGGAAACAGTATTAAAAATGGAAATAGCCGAAAGGAATTTATTTGATGACACTAGTAGTAGTGAAACGAAAGATTTTATGCCGCAACCAATTTTAGTTAAAAAATAAAAGGGAGTTAGACGAGAAAGGTTAAAACCTCAAGATGACAAAGGAAGTAATGCGGGCTTAAAGAGAGATTTATTTAATAAATCACCAGAATTTGATATACTTCCCCTCATAATATACTCCTGACGGCTTTTGGGATGCCCTCATAAGATCTTTTGACTTGGCAATTTTTACTGAAGTATTGGTTTATATTTGCAAAACTTGATCGCTTTGAAAATGTTTATATATTTGAAATTTGTAATTCTTGATAGTTAAATTGTTAATTTATTATAATTATATTAGTTAATTTAATAAAAACAGTGTTTATTTTTTATTTTACGTAAATACAATACAAGTTATTTCTTTATTTCCCATAGTAAACAAATGAAAACATAAAATTTCCATCAGAGGGCTGTGTGCACTTCCACGCCACCCAAGAGGTATGCACATTGGCGCGTTACCGGTTTTTTGGATGTCCGGTTCCCCAGTAGGCCTATAACACCCATATACAAATATACAATGCACACTTATTTTATTAGATATACATAACAAATTGTTAGGAAATTAAAACTGTACAATGATATGTAAAACTTTTCACAAACGTTAACATATATGAAATTTAAAATGATTGTTACGACGTTACATTTTATGAATGTTAATGGATGTTGGTGATAATTTATGATATAATGTTGCATAGTTGGTAGTTAAAGAAATTTAGTTAAGCATAGTTAAATTTAGTTAAGCACAGTTAAAGAGTTAAAACGATGCAAATATAAAAAGTGCATTCACAAATAATCCTATTACCTATACCTATTTGTACCCAGCATGCAGTGTACAACTCTGATTTAGAAATTTTTCAACAGTTGTTACTGATTTTTGTTAATTGCTCTTTTATTTTTTTTAGCTATAACTTCTAAACAAATGCAGATCACAAATATTTTTACTCTCATTTGGATTAGAATGTTGATTATTCAAATTAAAAATTTCCATATCAGAGCTATACATTATTACCTAAATCTAACATTGTAGGTTTTCCAATTGGAACAACTGGAGATTCCAATTGGAAAACACTTGCGGCCGCTTGACCAACATCTTACCGTGATCCATCGGTGGCAGCGTCCGGAAACCTGAAGAAGTGACCACCGCCTGCACATCCAACTTTACTGCATACTCGCACGCTTGGCATTTTTAGCAAAATTAGAAATCCTTGGAATGTATAATTTTTTTTTTAATTTTGCAAATTTAAAAATCGTGTTGAAAAAATATATAGCGAAAAAGGCCCAGCGCTGCAAATTCAATTCAAAAAAGAAACTTGAAAAATACGAAACCAATGAAACGCATTGAAGCATGTACATAAATTATGCGAGTATGTTTTACCAGAGATAAAGAGATAGGACACTCGTTGCTGTAAATTATAAATTCGTTATAATGGCCATTTTTTATAGTCTGTTGAATTCACGAACACAATACGTGTGAGCTCGCCTGTTATTGTTTTTGTTTGCTGTGCATGCCTAACGAGTATAATGTCATTGAGTAGACACAGCTGTTATCCAATGTGTTGAAAAAAATGATTTCACCTTTTCTAACTGCGTAATATTCACCATACATAAACAAGCGTGGTTGAATTTACTTTAAATCAATCAATGGGTGCTCACGGAGATAGAAGGTCCCCAAAACTGCAGGAAATATATAATTCTTAAAATATAATATAAAATGTGGATACATATATAGTTACCATTTAACATTGAGACAATACTAAATTGATTATAGTAGAATGCTTTTATATGATCTTTGTTTTGCGGCAGTGAAATCATTCTAATTCCGTTTTCTCTTTTATTATGATGAAATATATTCTAATTATACTAATTTCCGTTTCTCAAAGACAGAATCATAACATTTTATTTATCAAGTATTTAGAAAATAAGAAATAATAATTTCAACTTTTAATAAATCCAAACTAATTTTCTGTTTCTTTTCACCTAAATCCCCCTTATAATCGATTCCACTTGCATTGACGCACGGTAGAGCGTCGTTAGCGTGGCTACAAATTTCTCGTGAAATTTGTACCAATTTCCTAAGAAATTTGTACTTTTTTGTGAATGTATGCATAATATGTGCGTGTATTAGTGCGAGTGTCCTATCTCTTTATCTCTGGTTTTACGTAACAATCTCAATAATTCAACACGTAAGTAAGTGTTTGAACCAGAGATAACGAGATAGGAAACTTCTCTAACTACAACTCTGATTTAAGGTAGTGTTAGTGACTTTCGGACCCAAACAAACAATAGAATTCCAGGAAATCGATGTTACAGACCCAAACAATTCGCGGAATTGCATGTTACAGACCCAAACAATATTTGAGTTTCAGACCCTAATGACATTTCGGTCTAAAATTCCCACCACCTTTGTTTAGATATTCCAACTTAGATATAGATCTATAAAATTAAATTCTATTTCATGTACACTTTTATGCTTTAAGCTGTGTACATGCATTGCGTTCATACTTTGTTTGATGAAAATAATATATCTAATAATTTATCGGCAAAAACATTGCGCTTTTGTAAGCATGAGGAAATATATGAAATGAAATTCCGTGCAATAATTTAGTAATTCGCAAAAATGGAATGACTTATTTAATGGGGCAAATAATTCCAAAGAGGGTAAAATAAATTAAACAAATATTTACAGAATAAATAAACAGAATTTACTTAAACAAATTCTGCATGTTGCTTTATCAACATTACCCTAAACCCAAGTGAAGGGCTTTGTTTTGATTTTCATGTTTATTAATCACTAATAATTAATAATCTTCACCTTAAATTAAAATATTGTTAATATTTTATGTGAATATAAACGAAATTAAATGTGGTATAACGTTTTAATAAGCATTTAATAAGCATTCAAGTCAATTTTACAATATAAGTAATGGCAAAATTAATTAAACAAATATTTAAAAGAATTTATTTAATAATGTAATAATTAATAATAATGTGAATTAATGTAATTACTTTATATTTTCTATCTCCACTTTGAAATAATATAAATAATTTAACAGTTTATTTTTCTATCCTGAATAGTTTGGTTCAATTCGATATATTCAGTATTCACATTGAAAATTTATATGAAATGATTTATTTGCCTTGGCTTGCACACATCTTAGTTTTCCAATATAATTGTGATGAATTCATCCTTAAGAGAAACTCCTAAAAAAGAAAATGCAAATAAATACTGGCGTTGGCATACCTTATTTATTTTTTGACCTCGCAGCTAGATTTGACCATTTTAGAGTTACCTGCTTATGCGGCTCGTAGTGTTTTAAGTACATTTTTTAGCATTCGTATGAAAACAGTGTTGCCTGCATTTTGTAATGTCGTATAAACTAAATTTCATCGTTAATTATTAAAAAAAGAATCATTAAACCAGTATATTAAACCATTAGAGCTTGCTAAATGAGCTTGAAACTACTTTTCAATTTAGAAAATTTCATTATTTTTGGTATTGAAGAAGATTATGTAGGTCACATTTGTTTATAATATCAAAGATTTCAATAATATATATATACGGAATTTTGATAGTCTTCAGTTCAAACATTTACTTACGTGTTGAATTATTGAGATTGTTACGTAAAACATACTCGCATAATTTATGTACACGCTTCGAATTTAATTTACAGCGCTGGGCTTTTTTCGCTATATATTTTTTCACCACGATTTTTCAATTTGCAAAATTTAAAAAAAATTTTAAACATTCCAAAGATTTATAATTTTGTTAAAAAATGCCAAGTGTGCGAGTATGCAGTAAGGTTGGATGTGCTGGCGGTGGTCACTTTTTCAGGTTTCCGGACGCTGCCACCGATGGATCACGGTAAGATATTGGTCAAGCGGCCGCAAGTGTTTTCCAATTGGAAGCTCCAGTTGTTCCAATTGGAAAACATGCAATGTTAGATTTAGGTGATAATGTACAGCTCTGATATAGAAATTTTTAATTTGAATAACCAACATTCTAATCCAAGTGAGAGTAGAAATATTTGTGATCTGCGTTTGTTTAGAAGTTATAGCTCAATAAAATAAAAGAGCAATTAATAAAAATCAGTATCAAACTGTTGAAATTTTTCTAAATCAGAGTTATACAATGCATACTGGGTAACAGATAGGTATCGGGTTGAAATTAATTTTGCACGAATTGATATAAAAAGTGAATACTTGTATACAGTTTTATGTAGCCAACATTTAGATGCACCCTTTATACGTTGCTGCTGCACTTCTATCACCTTTTCCCGATGGCCTTCGCCATCGAAGAAGTATTATCAGTTTTTTAATTTCCGGAATAATTGATACAGAAAAGTACGCGTGTTGCGAAAATTTTACGACGCACGACTTCGTATCCCTATTTGTCAGGGTTCGTATATATTTTGCTTTAAAGTTTTTTAATAGAGAGCTCAAGTCCCCCAATTTTAAGCAAAAATTCCTTTCCGTCGCGCACCTTTAGAATTCAAGTTCATTCTACTGCATTAATCCTTGGGGTACGTATATGTATAATACTAAAATATATTTGGTGTATATTATATTGTATATGTATATTATATTTGTGAATGCACTTTTTTATATTTGCTTCGTTTTAACTCTTTAACTGTGCTTAACTAAATTTAACTGTGCTTAACTAAATTTATTTAATTACTAACTATGCAACATTATATCATAAATTATCACCATCCATTAACATTCATAAAATGTAACATCGTAACAATCATTTTAAATTTCATATATATTAACGTTTGTGAAATGTTTTACATATCATTGTACAATTTTAGTTTCATAACAATTTGTTACGTATATCTAATAGGTGTGCATTGTATATTTGTAAATACATTAAATAAGTGTGCATTGTATATTTTTATATGGGTGTTATAGGCCTACTGGGGAACCGGACATCCAAAAAAAACCGGTAACGCGCCAATGTGCATACCTCTTGGGTGGCGTGGAAGTGCACACAGCCCTCTGATGGAAATTTTATGTTTTCATTTGTTTACTATAGGAAATCCGTTTCACTACTACTGCTCTCATCAAATAAATTCCTTTCGGCTGCTTCCATTTTTGATACTGTTTCCTCCGTTGTCTTTTTTGCGTCTGTTTTCTCATCACTTCTTTGCTCCTTCTTTTCTAGAATGGAAAATATTCAAAATTAATTAGAATTCGATCATTATATTGTTTTTACTTTTTGGATTACTTCGCGCTTTCTATACGTTTTGAATTATTTAGTCTCATTGCCATTCTTGAGGACTTCATGCAGGAGAGGCATTGATTCTTTCCTTCTAGCGCTCTCAAAAATGTTTCTCTGCTTTCGTGGATTTCTTTTTGCAGCCACTTATTTCATAGTATTTGATACTTACGCATAGTATTTGATTTTGCTGTTTGCCATCACCGAAGGACGAGTTATAGCAATATTGAGTTCATCCGGAGTAATGTCAACATCGTCCTCAACTCTTTCTTGTTGTTCCTTCCTACGGGATTCCACAATATTCATCAGCTCTTTATTCTATTTTGGGATTTATGGTGACATGAAAATAAGACACCAGTGGTGTTGGCCAGCACAAAGCGGTGTTGGCCAACCCATTCGAATTCTAGCTGAAGCCCATGTTCTGTTGTACTTTTACATATTAATTATTTCTTTCACTTAAGCTTTTTAGAACTTATTGAATTTAAATTCTTTTTCGTCTCATTTTCTTATTATTTTCACAAAAAAGAGCACAAAATGTGCTTTCAAATCAAGCCGCGGAACGAACTGTTGTTTACATATATTCATGAAAAGTCAACGTGACATTTAATTTGGTGAATAACGCATACATATAAATAACCCCTGTAAGTGAGTTTCGGTCGTGTAAAATTTTGTCATTTTTTTGAAACATTTTTATTCGGGAAAAGAGTTTCCTATCTCGTTGTCTCTGGTTTGAACTGGAGACTATCAAAATTCCGTATATATATTATTGAATTCTTTGATATTACAAACAAATGTGATCCACATAATCTTGTTCAATACCAAAAATAATGAGATTATCTAAATTGAAAAGTAGTTTCAAGCTCATTTAGCAAGCTATAATGGTTTAATATACTGGTTTAATGATTCTTTATTTAATAATTAACGATAAGATTTAGTTTATACCAAATTACAAAATGCAGGCAACACTGTTTTCATACGAATGCTAAAAAATGTACTTAAAACACTACGAGCCGCATAAGCAGGTAACACTAAAATGGTCAAAACTAGCTGTGAGGTCAAAAAATAATTAAGGAATGCCAACGCCAGTATTTATATGCATTTTCTTTTTTAAGAGTTTCTCATAAGGATGAATTCATCACAATTATGTTGAAAAACTAAGATGTGTGCAAGTAAACGCAAATAAATCATTTCGTATATATTTTCAATGTGAATACTGAATATATTGCATTGAACTAAACTATTCAGGATAGAAAAATAAACTGTTAAATAATTTATATTACTTCAAAATGAAGATAGAATATATAAAATAATTACATTAATTCACATTATTATTAATAATACATTATTAAATAAATTCTTTTAAATATTTGTTTAATTAATTTTACCATCACTTATATTGTAAAATTGACATGAATGCTTATTAAATTCTAATTAAAACGTTAAACCACATTTAATTTCGTTTATATTCTCATAAAATATTAACAATATTTTAATTTACACCCTTATTCTAAGAGACGAGTCGAGACGAGACGAGCAAATTTTTGCACTGAAAAACAGCTGCTAATCAAAAAACTCGTCTTTTGGTAATCTAAGAGACGAGTCGTTATTCAACTAGCTTGTTACGACTTTTTTCCTCGTCTTTTTGGTAATCTAAGAGACGAGACGAGTCGTGAAAGTATGTTTTTTCTGCCAAAAAAAGACGAGTGCTTTTGAATTGTCGTCTTCATATAAAATTAGAAGATTTTTAGGAAGATTTAATTTTAATTTTTATTTGTACTATTTTTAAAGAAAACAGAGACTTGAGAATGAATGTATTTAATTTAGTTTAATTTGAATTTAATTGGATTTGCAAAACATGTAAACATGTGAAAACAGTATTTAAGCAATATTTAATTTTTATTCGAGGAATTTCATGAAATCTATCTAATGTGTTGCAACAGAAACAACCTGGAACAGGGAATAGAATGAATAAACGCGAGAGCAGAGCAAATCATCCGCGCATCCATTTGCAAATTACCGCGAATTTTTTGTGCAACTTGTTAGAAACCACGAGGTTTGTTTACAGTGTTGGAAAGTGGCTCTCGAAAATAAAATTGGTGCATAGTTTTGACTGAAAATTAAGAAAATTTACGGAAGAAAGCTGAAATATTATTATATGAATATCTTGCACAGTCTGTTTTATATTGTAGCTATGTTTATTTTAGGTATTTCGTGAAAATAAAAACTGATTTTAATTTTTGTGTATTCACCACATTGTGTATTATAAAATTTGTACCTTCCAACACTGTAAATATATTAGCCACCATAAACGAGACGTAAGAGCAAAACGAGGTAAACACCTCGTCTCTTAGATTAACCTTTTTCCTCGTTCGTGACTCGTTAACCTTCAACGCTAAATAGTTTTCTCGTCTCTTAGAATAAGCACCTTAAGGTGTAGATTATTAAAACACATATACGGTAATTGCTTCGGCGAGTGATTAGTAAACATGAAAATCAAAACAAAGCCTTTCACTTGGATTTAGGGTAATGTTAATAAAGCAACATGTAGAATTTGTTTAAGTAAATTGTTTTAAATATTTGTTTAATTTATTTTACCCTCTTTGGAATTATTTGCCCCATTAAATAAGTCATTCCATTTTTGCGAATCACTAAATTATTGCACGAAATTTCATTTTATTTATTTTCTCATGCTTACAAAAGCGCAATGTTTTTGCCGATAAATTATTAGATATATTATGGTCATCAAACAAAGTATGAACACAATGCATGTACACAACTTTAAGCATAAAAGTGTACATGAAATAGAATTTAATTTTATAGATCAATATCTAAGTTGGAATATCTAAACAAAGGTGGTGGGAATTTGAGATCGAAATGTCATTGGGGTCTGAAACTCAAATATTGTTGGGGTCCGTAACATGCAATTCCGCGAATTGTTTGGGTCTGTAACATCTATTTCCTGGAATTCCATTGTTTGTTTGTGGCTGAAAGCCACTAACACTACCTTAAATCAGAGTTGTAGTTACAGAAGTTTCCTAACTCGTTATCTTTGTCGGCAACACTGAACTGATTGCAGCTGTAAGCAGAGAACGAAAATACGTGTCATAGATAACTTGTCACAATTTTTTGGAGGAAAAGAGTTTCCTATAGCATTATCTGTGGTCTGTAAGGATGTGATGTGGTGGCGCCCTTATTGTAGTTGAAGAATTCAGTGATTCTAATTAAAACAAAAGTGAAGTTATGAATAATTTATTTTGTGGACAGACAAATCACAAATGATATATGCCAAAATTAGAACTGTTGCGAAAAAAATCATAAAGTCATCATGAGGAAGCCGTTGAACGCCATACGTGAATTTGCTTCTTTACCACTCTTAAAGTGCTATATTATCTCTTAGGTGAGTAAAATTGTAATATGTAATATGTCGGCGCAGTATTCTAGTAATTGAAATAATATTCGATTTTAAAGGAACTAAAAACGAATATTGAATCCCGTTCGTTTCTTTTTACAATCGAGAAAATCTCAAACAGCCGGCAACGGCACAGGCTTGTTTTTTGCTGATGCTGCAGTCATATGTATAAACCTTTACTATAGTCAAAAACATAAGTTTCAGTTAATCATTTTAATTTCTTGATTAAAATCAGTTTTGATAAATTAGCCTAGATGGTAGATGGGGTAAAACTAACGAAGGCACTGTTTCTATTATGAAAATAACCTATTTTTAGTCCGTTTTGATTTAGGATCCTTATGGATCCTAAATTAAAACGGACTAAAAATAGGTTATTTTGGAATTAAATGCGCCTTTCAGTGTGAAACTGATGTTGGAAAGGCTACCAACTGCGGCTGCATAGTTAAGGCCTGATTAGTCGTACGTTCGCTCTTTTTCGAACACGAAACTCATATGTCAAAACTCATAAGCTATATGCAGTTCGTGTGGTTGTGAGAATTTCCCCCCGCAATATTAAAATCATTTTAATATTTGATCACGTTTCGAAAAATCTCTCAAATTCGAACAAAGTGACAACTAAAAGTGAGTGGCCACATCAAGCTTTCACTTCAATTTATATTTACCGTGAAATGGATGACGAGAGTCTTATTGAGCTTGTTAGGCTAAATGAGCTTTTATACAATAAATTTAAAGCCAGTTATAAGCTTCCTGCTGCGAAGAGGAGAGTGTGGGAGGAAATTGGAGGCTCACTAGGAACCTCGGGTAAGTCTAATTTGCATTCAATCACAGATCGCAGAATTCTCCAACGCGCCGTTAATATTCCGAACGAACACGCCAACGCCTAATTTGCCTCGAATTCTTCCATTCATAGTAGAGTCTAATTATATTTAAGATCTCTAAATCACTTTGGTAATCCATTTACTTTTTTTGGAATTTGCAAATGATTGTAAGAATTGTTAACAACACCAATGAGCACAGCTGTCAAAAAGTGTGAAATTTCTATGAATGCCATTAAATTTGAATGAATTATGAATTTCCCATTAAAATCCGAAGAAACGGTACATAATTATTAATAATAACTAATAATAATACTTTATTTTCTATAATTACTTATATTATTTAGTAATATTTGAGTTAAAGAAATCCAAAGAATTTTTAAAATATAAAATTCATCAAAACAATGCCCACAAAATTCCCACTTTCGAACATGGTTCGACGAGATCGGCAACATCATAATCAATTGAACCCCCTGCAACCCGAACAATTTCGATTGAGTAAACAATTACGAAAACGTACGACTAATCAGGCCTTTAGCAACGTAATCTGCTTTTTCAGTGAAATTGATACTTACGTGTGATAGGCGTGTGTGAGATAATGTCGACCTCTGTCAATTAGTTGCATTTGATGGGTTTGTAGATTTCATATACTATATAGTTGTTTGGCTCACCAGCATTCAGAATATGGCATAGATTGACACTATCAGCAGAGATGACAATCTTATTAATATTGCCTTGAATACAAATGTCAATAGCTTATTGACAACAAGTTCAGCAGTCAGCGATGATGTATTTCTTTAAAAGGAAAGTTCATGTCATTGGTGGCGTTGCGTCCATCGCAGTCAACACTTCATTGGAAATTGACGCGACAATGGCAAAGACGAAAATCATCATTTTTATATCTCTATTAATTCGATGTATGTTTTAGCATATACTATGGCGTTAAATTTTTTTAATGTCAGCGTTGCAAACGATGTTATGGTCCTTGATTTCGGCCACTGCGAACGTATGGTTTGTGAGGATATTTCTGTATGAAAGGTAAATTGAATTATAACTGGAATTAATGTTAGGAAATTGAAACCTATTGAACCGAATGATAAAAATTTAGTTTTAGCAATTCCTTTGCAGTGAGGAAGACAAATCCTTTAGTAGGTGGAAGACATAAAGGTAAAGCTCGGGCTATGGTGATTGGTGTGCTAGGAATAAGTTCCAGACATCTTTTTTCTTTTTTTGAGTTATTAGTTGCGGTGACACATAAGTGAGACCTGTTTGGCCAATCTTTTCGATTATAACGCCATCCACATTCTTTAGAGTGACTAAAATTTGTATCTATATCTTATTTTTTTCTTTTTTTTAATATAATTTGCTTTTAGTTTATATTTGAGGATGAGGGATAGGAATATGAGTGATTTGAAGTTTGATGATTATCAGGATATATACTTTGTTATTTTAAATGTCAATTTTTGCTGACATAATGAAGTTGGCAAGAGCCAAGATGTCACAAGAATTCTTAAATTGAAAAATTTCATTTATGGCTTTGTATTTGCTGAAAAGAGGAAAATGGGTTCTTACTGGCTCGTATTTTTGAAAGTTGAAGATTAGATGATTCGCATCTTCAGGCACATTACAATCATGACATAGGTTGTCCTGTATTATTCCAATCTTAAAAAGGTATTGCTTACAGTAGGTATGACCCACTAGCAATCTGTTGAGTAGTTTAATCATATAACTATTTAGGTTTATTGTTTTCCACCAATGTTTATTTGCTGATGATGTGTATTCAAAAAGGAATCTGTTATGTGACGAAATTTGTAAGTCTCTTTTCCATTTGCATTTAATCTTATTGTAAATAGTTCTACACGCCTCTTCTACAGAGTGCCCTATTTCAATAATGCTACCCGCTTCAGCAGCAGCCTTTGCAAAGTAGTCCGCTCTTTCATTAAAGTAGAGACCCCTATGCGAGGGGCACCAGATTATAATTAAATTCGAAATGTTTGATGTAGCTAATTTGTTTAAGAATTGAGCTACCAGAAAATTTTGATTCAAAGTTGTTTTCAATAGAGAACAGGCATTTATACTGTCCGTGAAGATGACAGCTTTTTTGTTGAAGCAAAACAAGCGCACACGATGAGGTGACAAAAGCAACTGATTTTATTTTTATAATAAGCTATAAACATAGTATGCATGTAAGTGACCTTATGTATAATAAAACTATGTGCTTATTGTTTATTCCATTTCCAACACCTTCCCTGAATAAACATTTTAGAGATACAAACAATTCAATAAACAATTCAAGAAATAATTCAATAAATATGCATGTCGGAAAATTAATTCACTCCTGTTATTTGTAAATAGCTTAATCTTCTCTACATTTACTCCTTTGGTGAATATGTCTGCCGGCATTTCATTAGTTTCTCTATCTATCTATCTCTATCTATTTCTCTATCTATTTTTTCAGATATGAATTTCGCCTTTATATCTACGTGTTTTGTTCGAGGTGAATATGAACCGTTTTTGGCAATATGTATGGCGCTTTTGTTGTCAGAATATAATACAATAGATTTTGATGAGTCTGGAACTAGTTCTTGTCTTAATCGCTGAAGCCACATTAATTCTTGAATCGCTGACACCAGCGACATAAACTCCGCCTCTGTTGAAGAAAGTGCAACTGTTCGCTGACGTTTTGTGCACCAAGATATTGCACCACCCTGAAGAGTGAAGACATACCCAGTCGTAGAACGCCTGTCATCCAAGTTGCTGCCCCAATCCGCATCGCAATAACCACTGATATCACTCTCCTTTTTGTTGTACGTAATTCCTTTGCTAGCGGTGCCCTTGAGATAGCGTAATACCCGCTTTAGCGCTAACCAATGGGCTCTTCCGGGATTTTCGTTAAAGCGACAACAGATTCACTATAAAGCATATATCGGGTCTTGTGATCTGAGCTGCAAACAACAAACACCCAACAGCTTGCATATAAGGGATGTTTTGCATTTCGGTCGTTTCTGCTTCAGAAGAAGGACACATTTCCAACGACAATTTCTGGTTAAGATCGACTCGCGAACTAACAGGATTGCATTCATCCATCGAAAAACGTTTAAGTACTTCCTTTATATATTGGGATTGATCAATTTTTACGGTTCCTTTTGAGAAATCCCGTGTAATTGCGATACCTAGAACTGAGTTCGCTTCTCCCATATCCTTCATCTGGAAGTGTCTCGACAACTCTAACTTTAGTGTGTCTATGATGTTACTGTCGTTAGAAAATACTAACACATCACCCACATATATAGCGACTCATAATATATAACGTTGATTTTTAGTATGATATACGCATTGATCTACTTGGCTACGTATCAATCCAAATTTTAATAAAACTTCGTTCAGCTTTTTATTCCAAACGCGGCTGGATTGCTTTAGCCCGTATAAAGATTTTTTTAGAGCACAGACTCTATTTGAGCCATCTTGATATCCTTCGGGTTGCTCCATATATATTTCTTCTTCCAGCTCTCCGTTTAAAAACGCTGTTACAGTATCTAATTGATGTATATAGAGATTAAATTTTGCAGACATCGCTAAAAGAAATCTAACGGATGTATAGCGTACGACGGGAGCGTATGTTTCGGTGAAATCTATACCACGCTTTTGGTTGCAACCTTTGATGACGAGTATGGCTTTGTGACGCATAACTGCACCGTTGGCATCAACCTTGGTCTTAAAAATCCATTTATTTTTAATAGCCCTTTTGTTACTAGGCAGCAATTTTAATTCCCATGTCTTATTTAACACCAACGAGTTCACTTCTTCATCCATTGCGCGCTTCCATTTATCGCGTTCAGAAGAAGTTAAAGCCTCTTCAATTGTTCTCGGATCATTCGAAACTTAACTTAAAGCACAAAAATTAAATTCTATTTCTTTCTTTTTGGCCAAACGTTCTGAGCGACGAAGATCTGTGACCTGTTGATGTTCGTTTAAATTGCTGACATTATCATCATCGTCAACGTCATCATGATTCATTGATAATTTCTCAGGAATGTTGACCTTTGAATTTCGTGCCTTTAACTTAATTTCACTACTGCTATTATCCGCTTCATTATATACTGGTGGCAATTCATATTTCACTTTGCCCTCTGAATTGACATCAGCAGTATCTGGTGGGTACCACGTGTGATTAATATTGGTGAAATCATTTTTACATACCTGGTTTTGGTTTTCTATAAAAATTACGTCACGGCAAATGATGACCTTTTTTGTCGCCGGATCGAAAAGCCTATATGCTTTTGATTGTTGGCTATATCCTACAAAAATAAGCTCTAGATTTTGGTTGTAGTTTTGACCGCTTCTGATGTGGGATGTGTGCAAAAGCCTTGCATCCAAACACACGGATATGTTTAATGTTGGGCTGGGCGCCTGACCACAATTATTCAGGGCTTCTGCTACTGCTTTTGCACGGTATTCGATTCAATACATATGCTGCTGTTACTGCCGCTTCTGCCCAAAACTTTTCTTCCAGACCAGAGTCGAGTAACATGCATCGCACACGATCCATTATAGTGCGGTTGGTTCTCTCAGCTAGCCCATTCAGTTGAGGGGTATACGGTGTCGCTTTCTGATGAAGTATGCCATTGGTTTCTAAAAATTTACCGAACTGCTCATTGACATATTCAGTGCCGTTGTCTGATCGAAAAACTTTTAATTTTGTTCCGCAATGATTTTCTGCATAACTTTTAAATTTTTTGAATTCATAGAAAACATTTGATTTCTTTTGTATTGGTACAACAAACAATTTCCTCGTATAATCATCTATAAACGTAATTATGTATCGTTTACCTGAAAACGATTTGTTTCTAAATGGACCCATAACATCGGAATGAATTAGTGCTAAAGGCTCTGTGGCACGTTTACCACTTTCTTTAAATGAATTTCTCGTCTGCTTGCCCTTTATGCAAACTATACATTTTTTTTCACTATTTTGTACCAAATTTAATTCTGTTGAATATTTCCTTAATCTATTTAAATTTTCTTCACAAATGTGTCCAAGTCGGCGATGCCATAGTTGATAACTGTCATTTACCAACATTACTTTGTTTATATATTCATTACTTTGCTGAACACAATTTAATTTATACAAATTGTTTGATTCACTTGCGGTGGCTATTACCTTGCCGTCTTCATCGAAAATATAACATGCGTCATTTTCAAAAACAAATTTTTTCTTATTTTCCGTCAATTGCTTCACTGACAATAAATTTGCACATATTCCGGGTACATACTCAACGTTTTTGATTACTGCCGTTGTCTTTTTCCTTCCTACAGCTAACAAAATATTAACTTCTCCGATGCATTCTACGTTTAGCTTATTGTCGTCAGCGGCTATTACTTGTTTGTTGTACACTTTTTTTACATTTATCAAATTCTCTTTTGTGTTTGACATATGTGCTGTTGCATCAGAATCTATATACCAATCATTTTTTGTTCTATTATTCGAAGTAAATAACGCTAACAGGGTTTTTCACTACTGTACTTTTTTGATTTAACGGAATGTTCTTGCGAATTCTTTTTGAATTTATATGGGCAATCTTTGATGAAATGTCCCACTTGTTTACATCCATGGCATTTAAAATTCTTAATTTTTGTTTTAGCCTTTGAAATTAATGCACTCTCTTCAGCCTTTATATTATTATCAAATTTTGCATCTTGTAGAAGTAAATTTTTTACCATGTCCACGCTCAATTCTGACTTCGAATTTTCTACTGCTAGCACCAATGCTCGGAAATCCTCGGGCAATCCAGCTAGCATTAACGATGCAGTAAACTGGTCATCTATGTTCAATCCTGCTTGCTGTACTTTTAATGATAGAATTACCATTGTATTAAGATATTCTTGCATAGAATTGAAGTCGGTGAGTTTCGTTTGAACGAGTTGCTTTAACAGTTCCACCTTCCTGGTAAGACCCTTGTCTTCATACGCTGCCACAAGTGCTTCCCAAGCATCCTTTGCGGTTGTTGCTTTAGCAATGTGACCAAAATTTGTTGGATCTATCATTAAGGTAATCTCAGCTTGTGCGCGTTCATCATTATCTTTTTCTTGTCCAGTGGAATTTTCTGTTAGGACTTTACTTACGACTTTCCAGCAATTTTTCAGCACCAAGTAAGATTATGCATATCTTTTCCATATGTCGTAATTTTCACGGCCGTGCAATTTTTCAAATGGAAATGAAATAGTGGAGGCCATTGAAATTGCGATATAATATAATTGTCGTTCACGAAAAAAAACGGTCTTTCTCTTTCTTTTTAAATAATTCCAATAAATTCCATATTATTTTTACAAACAAAAACTTTAAAATTGCTTATCTGGGCCCATAACCTGTTGAAGCAAAACAAGCGCACACGATGAGGTGACAAAAGCAACTGATTTTATTTTTATAATAAGCTATAAACATAGTATGCATGTAAGTGACCTTATGTATAATAAAACTATGTGCTTATTGTTTATTCCATTTCCATTATAATTAAATCGAGAGCTTTATTTAAGGCTACCAGTTCACCAGTGAGGGAGGTAATGTTCTGAGTAATGCGAAAGAGAAAGTTTTTATTTTTTTTTTAATTTTTTTTAATTTTTTTTTTGTAATATTACATGCCGCACATCCCGCTGTGTCATCGAAAATAGCGGCATCCGTTGCCCAAACTGTAAAGTGCATGTTACTGTAGTGACTGAGAAGCTTCATAAAATGTTTTTTGATGACTAATTGAGAATCATTTTTGCATACCATGTTAAATCTGCTTAATATTTTGATTTTATGAGTTGGGTAATCAAATGGTTTAATTTTGGGTTCTATCTTATCAAATACTTGTTTGTAGTTAAAATAAACATGGTTGTAGCTGGTTTTGATTTGCTCATTGAAGTGGAGGTTGTTGTATTTTTGCGTATGGTGATATTTTAGTTTAACTAATTCTTTGGCCGTTAGATAAAGTGATCTTTCAACTGGTGGGAGGATGCCTGAGAATGAGTAAATCATTTGGATTGGAGTGGAAGGTGTGAGGCCAACACATCTTCTAAGAAGTGAATTTTGAAAAGTGGTTATTTTCTTTGAGATATATTTCGGCATGTGTGCCATGGTTGTGCGGGCATATTCTATTTTCGGACTAATAAGGGATTTGAATGCAGTGATAGCCAGGTTTGGGTGAATGCCAGTTTTAACCGATGTTAACATTTTGATAGCATTGACTGAATGCGTTGATTCCTTGAGAATTCTGTCAAAGTGTTCTTTAATGTTTAGGCTGCATGTTATATCTCTACCTAGGAATTTTAATGTTTAGACTATAGGTAGTTGTATTGAATTTATTGATATTATAGGCTTTAATCTCATTCCTTTTGCTACATACATTGTTTTGGATTTCTCAATATTTATGTTAAGTTTTAAATATGCACACCGGTTCATAAAAGAGTTTAATTTCATATTGAGGTTACTTACAGCCAATTCAAAGTTACGATTCTTTGATATAATAAAAAAATCGTCAGCAAATTAAAGGACCTCTGTTGCGTTGTCTGTAATCTCATGAAGGGAGGTTGTATAAAGATTGAATAGAATGGGGCTAAGGCAGCTGCCTTGAGGTAGCCCATTTGAAACCGAGATACTGTTTTTTCCCATTTCTAGTATTCTGTAACGCAGAAAGTTGAAAAACCATTTGTGAATCTGAGATGGTATTGAGAGATTCATCAGAGCATCGAATAGGATACTCATGTCGACTGATTCATAGGCATTTGCAATATCAAGTGCTACTATTACCACTTTTTCATTTTCTGCTTTCAAATTTGCTATTGTCTGAAGGATCTCATTTAGGCAAATGTTACAGGAGAAAGTTTTTCTGTAGGCAAAGGATCTGTTGGAGAGTAGTTTATTTCGTTCAACAAAATTGTTTAGACGCTCCTTGACCATGAGATTTAACACTTTTATCAAGACTGATATAAGCGCAATCGGTCTGAAGTTTTTATAATCATTGAGATCTTTGCCAGGTTTTGGTATAGGGCATATTTTAATTAGTCGCCAAGCCTTTGGAATGAAGTTTTCGGACCAGCATTTGTTAAAAATATTTAAAAGATTGTTGAGTGATTTGCTAGAAAAATTTTGTAGCATTTTATATGTTATTCCATCTCTGCCTGCTGCAGATGCGCCATTTTTCTTCCCTAGCACTGATGAGAGATCATTAAGAGTGAAAAAATTATTGTATGGGTAAAGGTTCGTATATGTCTCTATAGTACTGGTTGAGCTATTTATATTTTTAGTAATGTGTCGTAAAAAGTTCATATTTTGGTTGTTGTCCCATACATTTCGGGAGTTTGGAGAGAGATTATTCCTACAACCTTCGATTAATTTGAACAAATTTTTGCGGTTGTTAGAACGGTGCATATCTCTTATAGGAGCCTCAAAGAACTCCTTTTTTGCCCTTTTTACCGTGTGGATCCATTTTTTATTTGCTTCAATGGCTGAAAGAAGATCACTGTGATTTTTTGTTATATTATATTTGTTTGGAGTGGCTCTTTTTAGTCTGTATAGCTTGTGTACATTGGTATTCCACCAACTTTTTGTTGAGAACTTTTGATTTGTTTCTATCAATAAAGTTGCTTCTTTAAAAATTTCATTAAAGAAGTTATTTAATTCACTAACATCCGTTGGAATGATTGCTGAGTTCTTTAAAAATTTCATTAAAGAAGTTATTTAATTCACTAACATCCGTTGGAATGATTGCTGAGTTCTTTAAAAATTTCATTAAAGAAGTTATTTAATTCACTAACATCCGTTGGAATGATTGCTGAGTTCAATTTTTTGAATAATCGGTTTCTGCAAAAAAAGGTTTTGGGTCTAATGTCCGTTTTATTAATGTTGATTATGATTGGAAAGTGGTGACTACCACCCAGAGTCGTGGGTAAGGCTAGCTATTTTACATCCATTTTTGAGTTGGTGAAGGAGAGATCTAACACTGATCCCTGTTGTATAGGTTGATCAAGAAACTTGTAGGTAATAGCCCCATCATTGAGACATTGAAAAGTGGAGTTGGCATATAAGGAAACAAGGTGTTTGCCTCTAACCGAGTCAAAGGAATCACCAAATATTCTGGCTCTGGCATTGAAGTCACCACATACAAATACATTTTCCATTTGGTCCAGAAAATTTAACAGTTTAAGGATTTCAGATTTGAAATGTGGTACCGTGACAGAGTGGGGCAAGTATACCACTACAAGAGTGATGTTAGGCTGGAGATTACTAATTTTGATAATCACTATGTCCAGTGAGGTAGAAAAGGAAACTCTTTTGAAGCATATGCTGTCTCTAATTAGTACAGCAACTCCTCCATATTTATCCTGCCTGCCTTTATGAATGACTTGAAAGTTTGGTAGTTTATTAACTTTTTCTAAATTTTCTACATTGAAAACTTCAGACAACAGCGCAAAATAAATTTCCTCCTTATTTAAAATAAATTCGAGACAAGGTTTATTTGTTTTAAATCCTTGAATATTATGTTGTAAGATTTTAATCATTAAAGTAACTTAATGAAAAACTATGTTTCCATTGCTTTAGCATTATTTATCCTTTGTTTAAGGAGGTTGAGATCTTCCTGTATGTTGTGGTTATTTAGCTTATTTTGGATGCTTTTTATTACTTTCATAGAATCTTCACCTATTTGTGTCGCAAGTTTACTGGCAACTAGATTATTTGTTATTGTATTAAATTGTCTGATTAGATTTTCAGTCTGAATCTCCTCAATACTCTCTGCAATTGGGTTGTTTTTTCCAGAATTTATTTTTTTTGTCAAGTCAAAAGCTACACCAACTCTCCCTTTTGAGTTTACATTATTCGTTGTATCATCAATTATCACATCTTTCCATTTGCCTAAGGCGATTGAGGGTTTGAGCGCCTGACGAGCTCTGTTTGGATTCGTTTTAGCGACTCTAGAATAAGGATTGATGCAATGTAGGTGTTCAACAGCAGCCTTGGAATTATTAAATACATTTGAAGATTTTTTGAAAGGGAGTGGTGGGAAGTCTTCAGCATTTTCCAAAATGTTGAAACGATTGTTAAATACACTACTGTATCTACCTTTGGCTTCTTTATAAGAGAGATTTTCTAGTACCATTAATCTCTTAATTGACAAAGCTTTTTCCCTGGCTGGGCATTGTTTGTCTGTTGGGTGGTGGGCACCTTTACAATTTGGACATTTAGAGATTTCGCATTCTTCCTCAATTCAATGTCTGCCAAAGCAGGATCTACAACAGGCAATTTTTTGTTTACAGCTTGAAGCTAGGTGATTGAACCGGTAGCAATGGAAGCACTGTCCGAAGGGAATGTAGGGTTTCACTTGAATTTTAGTGTAATTGCAAAAGAAAATTTTTTTAGGAATATTTAATCCTTTAAAAATTACTTTTACTCTATTAGTTGGGGTCAGTAAATTCGAGTCTTTGTTTTTTCTCATGGCACGTGTTGCTATCAAAATTGGTATTTCAGAACTAATGTTCTCTAATAGTTCATTCACTTTCAAATCAAATGGTATGTCAAAAATTATGCCCGTCTTTGAGACAAAGTGGGGAAATAGTTTAGCTTCATAGCCTTGAGTTTTTAATGCTTCATTTTTTGCAAAGGCATTTGCTGCCGAAGCGTTAAGGAAAGAGACTTTAGCTCTATTAAAGCCAATTTTATAGATTTCCTTTATTCCACTTACCTTTATCATTTTTAAATATTTTGTTAGTGAAATAATATTTAAACTTGCACGTTCCTCTTTGGCAATAGTATCAACATATATTAAGAACGGGCCTTTATGCGAATCATCATATTGGTAGTCAAAAGTAGAGTGTAGATTGGTGGAAGCAATGGCGTCCGTTGTAACTAAGGGAGGTTTCCCTCCCTCAGCGGCATCCATTTTCCTCTTTTTTGCCTCCACTATGATTGGGTGGTATGATTTGGTATCTTTGTATATATGTGTAAATATATCTATATAATTTTTAAATTAAATTTCTTTTCCTTTAAACACTTTAAGTCACTCAGGAGTATAGGAAGGTTATAAGGGGAAATTTATGTAATAAGTATTATTGATATTTATTGAATGATGTAGATTTATATGAATTTATTATATTTTGCAAAATAAAATGGCGGTTCTCTAGGCTTCTCAGTGGTGTGCTTGCAGTAGTCACAAGTCGATGTGCACAACGTGCTTTCAAATCAAGGCGTCGAAGAGAACAGTCCAGACATCTTAGGGATTTATTTTGGCGGGTATTCAATGTAACACCGTTATGCGCTTATACATGTGTGAAGGCGGGTATTCAATTTTCGATAGGACATATATTTTATATAATTTTATGGCGAAGCCCTTTTTACACAATGCATTTTATTGGACACTTTTTTACTTCGTGTAAGACCATGTCGAAGATATCTATAGTCAATCTGTTAATGGTACAACCTATATATTTGATACCTCTGCGGAAGATGTCACTCTTGATAGATTTGCGCTTTTAAAAATTCTAGATATTTTATATTCTATTTATTGCAATGGCTATTTATCCTTTCCTTAGCTGCATTTTTTAAATTGTTCATATATCTAGGTAGTCCTCTGATATCTTAGGATGACTTTGTCAGCATAGTTGTCCTTTTTGGCTCTTAACTCATTTTTACATAAGCTTTTTGTTGCTGATTAACGCATTGTCTTTTATTGAATTGAATTTATTATATTTTTTGGCAAATTTGCTTTATCCTGTGTAATATTTGTAGGTTTTTCTCCCACCAGATGCTTGGTTTAAAATGTGAGGGAGTTGGGAAGTTAAAGAAGCCCTAAAATAGAAGGACCTTATTAGTATTGATTACTTCAGCGAATTGTATTACCTGTTTTGATGAAACGTGTAGTTTGATGACCTATAAACATTTTAGGACGGGAATGATTGTCTTTGAGCTTGGTCAGAATATGTAATTGGTGACCACTACCAATGTAAAAGTCCAGGAAAGGCCAATCAAGGTCAAGCGTCGAATTGGAAAAAGTAAAGTCAACAACAAGGGTGGAGCTGTGGGTCATGTAGGAATCTATTGAAGGTGTAGACATGATGAGTAGCAAAATAGTTTTATTGTGTTTGGAATTAGCTGTATGACTGCATTTATTAATACCTATTCAATATCCAATATGACGTCTACTAAAATTTACATGAAATACATTCATAACACGAATTTTATTCCTTGGCGGGACGTAATTATTTTATACACAGCAATAAATTATTTAGCTGAATAAGTGGATACTTCTTTGAGAAACATACAAGCACTGATATCTCGCCTTTTTGAGACTTGGCTTCTTCCCTTTCAATGTCTTGATCCTTATAGTACCAGCGTAATCGACACCTGTACATAAAACTAGTCTTGAGTCCTGAGTGCTCCAAGTTCGTGGAAGCTAACCCATCAATTACATTACTGTTATTCGCGAAGGACGCGACATTTGACTGATGCACGTCATTCCCATATCCAGTATAACTGTCTATTGCATTGTTTTTTTTTATTGTCACAACTACGAAGCATGTTAGGACTAATTCGCGCCGCAATACCAATGGCTGCTTAATATTTGGGTCAAAGTTGTGTTGCATAACCTCACTACTCTGGAATCAGAAGAAAAGAATCAAGAAATGATGAAACGTGTTTTTAATTGGATAATGTTCACCCTCCAGCTAGAGTCCAGCTAGGTCCGATACTGAGACCCCATTTTTTGTAGTAATTGTTGATGGACTTTATATGTGAGGAAACAATCTTCAAAGCATAATTTGGGTTTTTCGCGTGTGCGTATACCATGGTATCATCTTCGTATAAAAGGGCCACTGACTTTAAGGAAGCGTCATGTGTCTGAAAAGTGTGGGGAGAGTTGTATAAGTATATGTTAAAAATTAGAGGACCATGGATTGAGCCTTGAGGTATTCCCCGTTCAACTGATCTAATTGAAGATTTGGTTTGGTTAATCTGTGTAAAGAAAAACCGATCAGTGAGGAAACTGTCCAGTTTAAAAATCATAGGAGGAAAATTGTTTTGGAGGACGTCATCCCACCAAGCACTATCAAACGCTTTTTCAAAGTCTAGGGAACAGCCAATCGTATATTTTTAGTCTCTTAGTATTAGAGTTATGTCGCTGTGCATTTTTAAAGGGCGTGAATGGTGCTGTGTCCCTTTTTAAACCAAATTAGTAGTCGGAAATTGCGTCAATGCCATGATTTAAAGCATTGTCTATTCTGATGTAAATTACATGTTCTGTTATCTTGCCTACGTTTGAGAGCAGTAGTACGAAAATTTGATATATCGTTGTTATTGTGTTTTTTATATCGGCGCCAGCTTTGTGATTATCCAGCTATTGGGGAAATATCCGGTATTTAAACAGTTATTGAGTATTATCGTTAGAAATTTAATTGCAAGAGCAGATAATTTCTTTAAGATGTAGTTTGAAATATTATCGTGACCCAAGGATTTCTTTGAGTAAGTGAATGTCCTTCATCTTCAGAATGTCCTTAATTTCTTCCGTTGAAGTAAAATATTCACTGTGACTCGGGGATAAAGCGTTATAGCTTGAGTCGAAATCAATTATTCGCCTTCGAAATTTGTTGACCATCTATTCCACAGTTTATGAAAGAATTGGATCATAATACGGTCTTCTTCTTTTGAAGATCTCTTCAAAGTAGTTTCCGAAAGTTGAAGCAATTCATCTTTCTACATCTTCGGATGTAGAAGTTTTATCGTTAAGTTTAAGAGAAGAGCAAAACGGTTTTTTCTTTCCCATACGCTTATTGATTTCTCTGAAAGCAAAAGGACCTGGTTTTATATTGGAGAGTCTCTGTTGAAGTTGTTCATCTCTCCAAACGTTTAATTCTTCTTTGATTAATAACCGAAAAAGAGATATTCTGGTTGAAAGTTATTTGTACAACGGGTTGTTTCTATTTGAGGTGACATGAAAAATTTGTTTTAACCTTTTCTGACATTTATGTTTGGTTTTAAAGGAATTCTATATATCTTCAGGATGGTTATTGTATTTGTTAAATGAAGGAACAACACCTGCCCCGTGTTGTTCTTAAATGTCTTTTGTATCGCTAAGTTAAAATTGTGAACGAGGTGATCAAGCCCTTCATTAGACAGAATGTATTGATGAGAAGGAAGGAAGTTGGAGAGCTCTTTATCAAGGTTATCTTGAAACTTTCCAGTCCGTTTTACGGAGTAAGATGAAGCTATTTGGCTTATTTTGGATAAAGGCTATTTCTCTAAGCTTAAGATTTAAAAGCAGTACATAATTATCAGAGAATGAAGGTAGTACGATTTTCCGCCATCCCTAGTCAAATTTGGTTTGTAGACAAACCGGTTTCGGCGATGTGCCACCTTCAGTGTCTGTTTTCGTTCTCGGACGAACTTTAATTTAGCGAATCCCAATAGATACCCCCACGCATCAGCAACAATGTAATATGGGAAAATTTTATTGGCCCCCTGGCAAATTTTTCGCCGCTGGAACGGAAAGAGTATTATTTTAAATCCTTTTAGCCAATTCGCTTCTCACAAATACACTGAAAAAATACATGTTAAGTTCATGTCACAAACGGCCATCAAAATAATAGAATTTTTTCGTAACTAAAAAAATGTAGCGAGCCGCTCCGTAGAAGGCACACTATATTTATAAGTTCACCATCTCTCGCTCCTAGACAATGTGGCGTTTCGGCTACTTCCAAGAATTTAGTTTCTGTGTGCTCCCAGTTGGATAAGCTTGACGGCGCCACATAAATAGGGTGGAGTTCGTTCCATATGGTGTCACATGCATTATAAATTATTTTTCTGACCGTGCTAACACCAAGCTTAAATGACATGCAGATACCTGTAATAACAGCAGTTTTATGGAAAATTCTATATAAGTTAATGAATGAGTTTGAGGAAGCTTACATTCGTGTGACACCCAATCGCATCTCTGGTGTGATAGGAGCTGTCGGTGATGTTGGACTTAACCTTTCCTTTAGCAATTTAAGGACCAAATCAATTTTCGAAATACTCATCCTGACGGCTTTATAAAAATCCCCTTGGTCGTTCTATTGTAGTTGTTTGAACCCAGTCATATATAATGCATTTAGGGGTCGGCTACACTGTTGAGAAGTTAGTACTTTTTTAGTACACTTTTTTCAGTACACATTCAATTTGCAAAAAATTTTCCAGAGTTATTCTAATGAATTTTTTCCGCAGCATAGAGGATGGACCCACCCTGTATTCACACTATTGACTCTACTAACGGTTTGCCAGATTTAATTTTTTTTTCTTCCGTCGTCCTGGACGGTGAAATCTCCATCTGGCAAATATGTATATCTGGCAAACCGTTAGTAGACAGTCAATGTGAATTCAGGGTAGGTAGGACCATCCTCTATGTTGCGGAAAAAATTAATTAGAATAACTCTGGAAGTGTTCATTATGGTGTCATGATTACTCTGTACTGTTTTTAGAAATATATAACAACACAACATGAATAACGTCTTTTTACTGCAATGAACCAAGTTCGTAGATTCGACGATTCTGTCTAGGCTCCACAAACTTCTAGGCGAATTGATGTCACAAATCAACACAAGATTGTCCTTCGCGATTGACTTCTCATGTCGGTACCATTTCGACCGATGTGTTAAAGTTGGCAGAAACTCCAATACCCAATGTTTCCGAAATGTGTCGCGAAGCTGGCGATCAATAAACCATTGCTCCCTTAGGCGACACGGATTTGTATAGGGCTCACGAACGCCTAGCGTACGTGCTGTGTTAGACGAGTCTAACAAAATGATTTATCATGTGTGGCTCCTCTTGATCCGGGCTCACCGGAAAATGTGTAAGCAGCCTTAAGTTCACGAAATTCTCTGCCTCTATGACAATATAGTTGAGTGTGTATTCCCGCAGAGCTATTTCCTTCGATGTTCGACGCAAGACTCTTCATATATAGAACCATTCTCTCGCAGACTCCACCATCTAATGCGTTCGAAGGTGAGCTAGAAAGCTATTCGACACCTTTAGTAAACAACTACTCTTACAAACGCCCGCATTCATACAGAATATTTACCACCCGCAATGATAATACCTCTTATAGGGGCGTTTTCGGAATTTGTTGCTGTTATATTGCCGATAATGGTTGTAACTATGAAATAATAAATAATTTTCTTATTTCTTTTACTAAGGATATATTTTTGGGCACCTTTATGGTGGAGTTATTGTGTTTAACCATAATCGCTCCGTTTAGTTCAATTGATTGATTATCTTTTGCAATGGCGCCATCATTATCGTTTAAAAAGCAGTTTTGCTTTGTTCAAGTTTTTCTATGGTCTTCACATGATTAGCGTTGACCCGCATGCAACTTTTTACTGTCTTTTACTGTCAATTATCCATAAATTATATATGCCACTAATGCTTTTTATTTCTAAAAGGTTTTACCTTCATATAGTTTTTTATTGTAACTTTTACACTTATATCTTAATCCGTAAATTTGGTCTCTACACTTGTGTTATTACACAATCGTGTTATTTTCAAATGCAACCTTTATTATTTCGCTATTTCTTTTTGCTCCTTGGAATCTAATTTTTACAATTGTCTTTTTTAGGTGGTGATCAATCTTAACATTTAAATTATGAATGTATCACTATTGTAACTTCTTCAATAAATCTTTCTGCCATTGTTAAAGTAAACGATTTGCCAATATTGGTCCATGCCCATTGTAAAGCATAATCAATATTTGTAAGTTCAGCTGACTAATTGTAACTTATATTTTTTGCGACTTATTCCTAATTTTATTTGATCATTGTGTAAGTGAAATTGTTGAACGTAAGCGGGAAGAAATAAAAGCATGTGATCTCTTCGACAATTCATTTAATACTTCAAAAGCCAGCATTCTGGCGGCCTTGAACCGTTTACATATTAATATTTAAAAGTAAAGGAAACACATTCAATTTAATTCGGTCTAACGAAAATCAAATACAACGTTAATTATCTGCAAATATATCTCCTTTTGTTGATGGCAGACAAAGTTTTACAACAGGCCGAACAAGTTGTTTTTAACTTAACAACTCTAATGTATCCGTCCTCTCCAGTCTCCCACTACCCACCCATGAGTTTGGCGGCTTGACGTGACATGCAATATAGGATTCGTTGAATAAATTTCTTAACCTGTCATCAGTCATACATCGCTCGAAGATTAATAAATTAACGATAAATTAACGATTAATAAATCTTTTAAAACTGTTTCAAAAGAATGATGTAGATAGGTCCCCTACGAGTTCCAGGTGCATAGCTCCGGTGCTCATAAAAATTAATGAGCAAACATACTTTCGCACCGATTTTGCGGTGATTTGATTTATTTGATGTTTTTTCGAGAGCGTTTGTAAAAATAATATAAATTTTTAAAGGAACATAAGAAAGCAATATTAAAATTAGTACCAAAAAATATACGCATTAGCTTCGTTTTGTATCAAGCTCAAAATATGTTGTTTTCTATTTTGCTCTCGTACCACGTATTTTTACAAAACTATGCGATAACAATTTGAAAGTTGATGGAATCAGCGCTAAACACTAAAAAAAGAAAATCGTTTTTGCTATTCTTAATTGCAGCCAAAAAATCTAATGCCGCAGCATGATTGCATATAATTAAATAGAAAGATAATTACCAAATGATTATGTTGTTCCTCGCCTGCATTCTCGAACACATCAAAGGGTTCAACTGTTCAACTCCAAGGGTCCCTTGGAGTTACGAGCCCTTGCGGAAGCTCGTATAGATGAGTTCTTTGCTTCTTTTGAGATATCATCTTTCCAATATTCATGGTTTTACAACTAAGACAACAACTTTACAATAAGAAGTCATAAAGTTTAGTCAGTTTAGAAGTCATAACGAAATATACATAACTACCGTAAAAAGTTTAATTCGTTCAATACTATGGATTCGAATTGCGTTTGCGTCTTCTGTGTTGAATTGCAGAAAGAGACTTCATTAAGCTCGTATCCTGCTTCTGAGCGTTCGTGAGCAGATTGTTCGTAGGGGCGTTTCATTATACTGTTGAAATGTACTTTTAATTAAACATATAATTTAATTAAGTATCTGAAGTGAAAATTTAAAAGCTGGATAAATTTGCAGCTGCAACAAATTTGTCGTCAACAACTTTATCGCTTTCCCAAAATGGCAATATCCTACATTTGGTTAAAATTTCATACTTCGAAACCAGAAATGTTTCCGATGAAATTTTTGAGCAGAAATAAATGCCCACGAATTAAGAAGGTGTGACATTATTAGCAATGTAAAAATCTGTCACTATTGAGTACGGTGCAACTAAAAATTTAAATTCCTGTGAGATTCTGTAAATGTTTTTAATATCGCATATAATTCCATTGCTTAATAATGCACAACAGTCTCGTATATTTTCTCAAGATAACCAAAAATTTTGCATATGTATACTTTTATATTGTTGAATGTTGCAATTTGGCAATTCGTTTAAAACTGGGCCGTCACTATGTAAGCCTTTGGGCTTTATTTCTCTAAGTTCGTTATTTGGAGGGCTAAGCTCACTTGATTCAATTAACTGTAGAAATAATTGTTGCAGTAACTGACGATTTTTCCGAAAACACCTCCGAAAAAAGCGGATATTGTCTTCATAAGGTAATGCCGAAAAAATCATTGGCATTTCCAAGTACTCGTACATTCCAAGCACTCGTACATTGGCATTTCCAAGTACATCCTGTACTAAATGCAGCAACCCATGTACATTAAATGTGATCAATGTTTTACCTTAAATTTTCTCACAGGTTTCTATATAATTTTTGTATCCATTTTCGGCGTATTGCAGCTCGATTTTATCCGGTCTTGGCACTAGTACACAACAGCAAACTGTATGGAGCAAAAGCAAGTGAATGAACGCCTCTTTATTTAAAATCTCAGAGAAAACTTATGGGCCTATTACAGCAATAAGACTCGAAATTCAGTCGCTTTAAATATTGCGAAATATTTCAACGGTCTAGAACGACGTGTGAATTCTGTGCAAATGTACTTTTTACAAGTTTCCAATCTTAGCGATATTTTTAAAATATTTGGTTTGGAAAGTTTTTTGAAATCATATATACTATCTATTAAAACCGAAATAAATTTTTTCATTACTCCATGACAAATTGCACATTTTCGCGAATTTTATTTTCTAATCCGATGTGATAATATTCGCCGGGAGCCATAGAAATTGTTTCCGAAGGCTCGCGGGGTATGTTTGGTATGTTTTACTGACTAGGATATATATATATATATATATATATATATATATATATATATATATATATATATATATATATATATATATATATATATATATATATATATATATATATATATATATATATATATATATATATATATATATATATATATATATATATATATATATATATATATATATATATATATATATATATATATATATATATATATATATATATATATATATATATATATATATATATATATATATATATATATATATATATATATATATATATATATATATATATATATATATATATATATATATATATATATATATATATATATATATATATATATATATATATATATATATATATATATATATATATATATATATATATATATATATATATATATATATATATATATATATATATATATATATATATATATATATATATATATATATATATATATATATATATATATATATATATATATATATATATATATATATATATATATATATATATTTATTTATTTATTTATTTAGTTACTTAACTAAGCTATACAGCTTTGTAATTACTTAATTAGCTAAAACACTTCAGTGAATACTGCAAAATGCTATTAATAAAGATACAGTACTACAATTATATTTTTTAAAAATTGTAAAATTTTTGATGTAGTTAATTGAATCGAATCTGAAAAATACAGAAATTCAAATAAATGAAGTTAGATCCTCTAGAAGCTCTTCGAGGTATATTGATGTTGATGCTGATAGTATTGATATTGATGTTGATAGTAAGTCCACACAGCAGTTTCAGAATAAAGACAGCATTCAACATTATTCGTCGATGATGTAATGATGGAAGATTAATAAGTTCCAAACGAACTTCATACGTTGGCATATTTTGGTAATTATAGTAGTAATTGCGCAGACAAAACAATAGAAATTGTTTTTGGACTGATTCGATTTGGGATATATAACAATCATAATTAGGACTCCATATTGGGGAGGCATATTCCAATATAGGTCGAACAAGCGACATATATAGAGTTCTCGTTATCACGGGATCATTAAATTCACGCGCTCAGCGTTTTATAAATCCCAATATACAGTAAGCTTTGTTAGTAATGAGATTTATATGCGTGTGAAATTTTAGCTTTCTGTCAAAGGTAACGCCAAGGTCGTTAACATACTCCAGAGATTCTAAATGATGGTTTCCAATGGAATAATTGAACTCTGATTGGTTCGAACGAGCAAAGGTAATTTGTTTACATTTTGAAAGATTGAGCTGCATACAATTAACTTTACACCATGTATGTAGATTGTTTAGATCACTTTGAAGTAACATGACATCAGATGCATTTTTATAAGACAGAAAAATCTTTAAGTCATCGGCAAACATCAGCGCGTTACTATTTTGTATAATCGAGGGAAGGTCATCAATGAAAACTAGAAATAGTAAAGGGCCCAAGTGGCTCCCTTGAGGAACACCCGACGTAACAGAAATAACGCTTGATTTTGCTTGTTTAAACAATACTCTCTGTGTGCGTCCTTGAAGATATGAAGCAATCCACCTTAATAAGGCTGGAGAAAATCCAAATTTTTCCAGTTTTAACAAAAGAAGCTTATGGTTCACTACGTCAAAAGCTTTAGCAAAGTCAGTATAGATGACATTAGTTTGCATGCCATATTTAAAATTGTTGACTATACGATGAACAAAGTTCAGTAAATGTTGAGCTGGAGAAATAACTGAGTTCACTCGGCATGAGATTTGGCGAGTTACTATTTCTTCGAATAATTTAGGCATCGAGCTTAATTTAGCAATTCCGCGGTAGTTATTTATTAACGATCTATTGCCAGACTTGTGAATGGGAATAATATAAGACGATTTCCATGCAACTGGAAAGTAGCCAGACCTCAAGGAGTAGGTAAATAGAAGTGTTACTGGAGTCACCAGTTCGTGAGCACAATATTTTAGGATGCAAGCAGGAATATTATCAGGACCGGGGCAAGAATTAGATTTTAAATGTATGAGTGCTTCGAGAACAGTTTGTTCATCAATTATTGGGTGGTCTATGAGTCCAGACTTTACAGCGTATGGGTAAGATTCCAATTCAAATTCCTTCCTCGAATAAATTAAGCTGAAAAATTTCGCAAACAATTCGCAGATTGAACTATCATTATCAGCTTGTTCATCACCAAGTTTCATCAAGGAAGGGTAATTATTACTTTTTCTCTTCGCGTTTATGAAACTCCAAAAGTATTTAGCGTCGGCTTTTAGTTCACATTTTACTCTCATTAGGAAATTGCTGTAAGCTTCTTTACAAGCACTTCTATATTTACTTCATGTTACTGCATATTTCAAAAAGCTGTCATCCGTTTTATTACTACAGTCAAGTTTGTAGAATTTAGTTTTTAAATTCCTTAGTTTTCGAACCTCTTTAGAAAACCATGTAGGATATAATGGGGTAACCACCTTACGTTTTGGGATGGAAAGCTGAAAACAATCCACCAAAATTCTATTAAACTGCTCCACTGCACAATCCAAGCCAGAGTAAGTAGGAACAGCAGGAGCAGATAAAGCATGGCTCCAACATATATTATTTAAAAGATTTTTTAGCTGAACATAATTCGTTTTTTTGAAATTAAAAGCTAAAATTTTATTTCTTGTCGTCCTTTTACTAATTGGTACGCAAATGTCGGTAATGCAAAGATTAATCTCTAGTGTGTCCTCAGGTGAAATAAGGGGAAGCGAGCGATGAATTTCCACACTATCTTTCTCATCAGTGAAAATTAAATCCAATAAACGGTTATTCGAATTTCGTATACTATTAACTTGAAATAGACCAGCCGAGGAAATATCACTTAAGAACGTAAGGTCTACGTTGCCACTCGAGGAAGGTAATAAAAATGATGAATCTTCCGTAATTTCCCAAGTGACAAGTGGTAGATTAAAATCGCCTAATACAATTAATCGATCATCAGGTAACATTTTCTTTATCAGTGATAATATGCACTTAGAATGTAAATTGTAGATTGATTCAGAAGAATTCGGAGGTATATAAGAACATGTAATATAAAGGCTTATTGACTCCGATTTAACATAGACGCAACAGAACTCTATTTCGAATCCATCATCGAGATGAACTTCATATGAGAGACATGATGACGATACAGCAATCAATACCCCTCCTCCTCTCGATAAATTAGTGGAGCCAAGATTTCTGTCTTTACGATAGACCACAAATTGCTCGAAGAAAACTTCCAAATTATTAACATTTAGTTTAAGCCAAGTTTCAGTAAATGCAACCACCATGTATTCCAAACCAATGCTAAGAGTATAAATATCTTTTAACTTAGAATTGATTCCACGTACGTTTTGGTAAAGAATAGATGCTTTGCTTAGTTTTTTGAAGCATTAGTATTCGCCAAGATATTATTATTATGCTGGTCCTGGTTCATAGAGAAAAAGCGGAATGGGCGAACTGTGACGTTTGCAGGCCATAGTTCGGCATTAATTAATTATTGAATTCGCCATTTGGAACACCAAGTTTAAAGTTGACCCGTTTTAGAGATCAAAGCAATACATCCTTCTTCACTAATTTATAGCAAGACAATACATTTTTATTAATAGATGTACGATTTGCCACGTAATTAATGATATCTTCCTCAGAAACTGTAGGTTTGAATGAGGACAAGTGGAACCATTTGAGCTGTACCGCAACATCCAAGTCAGCATTGGAGCTTGTTCCGACGACAAGAGCATGCGACCTCTTGGATTTCGTTTTTGAAGTATTAATTCTAGAATAATTATTGCTCGCAGTTTTAACCGTACTAGGAGTAAGCTGCACTACATTGTCAGACGGCAAAACATTAACGTTGGCAGCAAAAGATAAAGGATTACCATCTTCTGTCACTGAAATTGCGACATCGTGATATGCCTTGGCAACAGCAGCAGAACCAGCACTCCCCCCCATTAAGAGTATCCAATTTCTCTTTATTTTTTAAATTGTTGCTCTTCTTAGTTAATGTGGTGTTGTTAACATTCTTATTGGTTGGAATTATCTCCGCATTATATATCGTTGGAGACAAAATATTAACAGCTTTAGTTGCAGCAGCATACGACAAAGGACAAGGAAGACCAAGAGGGACGACAACGCCTACGCTATCATCAGACATAGCTACAGTGCCATCAATTTGTGTATTCGCTGAAGAAACGATAGCAGCGTCAGTGACGTAACCTATGTCGCGTAGTGTACTCAGCAAAGTATTGAGCTTAGAATTGAGATCACTATTATTCCGAAGCAATGAGTTTCTTTCGTCATATAACGATTGAATTAAATAGAATGATTTTTTGCTCTCAGATCTAAGAGATGAGACTTCAGCAAGGAGAGAGCTCAAAGTAGTGCACAGCTCTTTATAATGAGTATGATGATGATGATGATTTCGAACGCCGAGCATACAGCACGACGGTGTGTTGAGGGGGAAAGATCCGCCGTGAACCAGATGATTTATGTTGCGGACCTTCGATTGTAGTTATTTATGAACGAAAAATCGTATAGGTAATGATGTAATTGCAAAAGTAGCGGATGTTGTAATATCGATCGTATCCGAGATATCTTGTTTATATATTGTACTTAAGAGAGTTTGTAAATCGAATTCTTCAATTGTAGTTATTTATGAGCGAAGAATCATATATATAATGACGCAGTTGCGAAAATAGCGAATGCTGTAGTATCGATCGTATCCGAAATATCTTGTTTATATTTAATTGTAGTTAAAACAGTTTGTAAAACGAATTCTTTGTTTAGAAGTTAAAATTTTATTGTATTAGCTGAATTATTTTTATTTTGATTCCCCATCTAACTTTTATGTAAGGCCAATTTGGCATCCGTTATGAATTTTCTGAGAAGACAGAATAATTCTTTATTGCCCGATTTAAGAATATCATAAGTGCTGTGCGTATGAATATTATATTTTTCTTTTAATGCTAAGATGAATATATGTCTTTGCGATGTGTTGACGTTAGGACATTGGAAAATTAGGTGATCAACCGTCTGAATGGCTCCGCATTCACATAAATTATTGTCCGAGATGCCTATCTTGAATAGGTGATCACGGCATAAGGTATGGTTTATGAGGAGCCTATTTATTAGTATTATAGTAGAGCGAGGTATGTCGGATCCGTTGAACCAGGGAGGTACTCCCACCCTGTTAGATATGGAGTAAAGGTGTCTGCCGTGTGGTGATGAGTTCCACCGAGCTTGCCATGCGGCAATCTGGGTTGTTCTATCAAGGGGTCTGATGTCACTGGAGTATAAGGGGATGGAGGCGATATCGCCCTCGGAGACATGAGAGGAGGCAATACGGTCTGCGATTTCATTTCCCCGAATGCCCATGTGGCTGGGGACCCATAAAAAGTGAATGATAAAGCCCTCTGTGTTAAGTATCGAGACAAGGGATTTTATGGTAATAATATTAGGATGAGTGGAGGATTTAGGAAAGGAGTCAAGTGCGGATAATACAGACTTACTGTCGGAAACGATGAGAATTTTTTGGGGAGTTTGTAATTGTAAGAGTTTTAGTGCTTCTATAATAGCTAGTGATTCTGCAGTAAATATGGTCGAGGTTGGATTCAATGGGAAGTATGCTTCAAGATTCAGGTTTGGGAACCAAAGGGCACATCCAGTAGAATTATGTATTTTTGATCCGTCAGTATAGATACGTCTATAGTTTCGCCATCGATTGTTGGTCAGAAATTTATATTTTCCTTGTACTTCAAATGTGGTACAAGAGGATTTGGAACAGTCCAGATAGTATATGCGAAGTTTATTGTTTATGGAATTAAAAGGATGTGAGAATATAGGATGTAAATCGAAGGTAAAGAGTTTATGTTTTTCGTATTTCGATTTAAACATGGTGACGAATGGGTGTATTGCTGGGCATATACGAGAGAGCTCGATGAGGCTATTTCTGGCTGGATGGTTTGTGAATTGTAAAATTTTATTAATATATCTGTCTGATAGCATGTTAAGTCGCTCAGGTATTGGCATTATATTAGCTATTTGTTCTAAGCATAGTGTGTGGGATGAGGTAAGTGCTCCCAAGGCTATGCGAAGTGCCTTCCATTGGATTCTATTTAATTTTAGACAGTCATGGGAGGATGGGTTTAATAGTAGGGGGGCTATGTATTCTATTTTAGGTCTTATCGCACCGGTGTATATTTTAATTAAATTAAATGGGGCAGATCCCCAGTGTACTCCGCTTAGGGAGCGGAGGATATTAATGAAATGCTGGCATTTATCACTTATATAATCTATATGTGGTCGGTTACGAAGGTTTTGGTGAAAAATAAAGCCCAGGAAAGGAAATGTATCGACGTAGTTGATGGGATTGGACTCTAGGAAGATGGGGTGCCTCGTAGATTTGGACCGCGGGGGTGAGAAAAGCATTACCTTGGTTTTAGTGGTTGAAATCTGAAGGTCGAGTTTATTGAGAGCGACGTTGATATAATTCAGGGCCTCTTGTGTTTTTTCTGCAGCAATGCGGGAGTCAACATTAGTGCAATATATCACAATGTCGTCAGCGTATGCCAGTACTCTAACTTCTGGAATGTTGAAGGAGAAAACGTTGTTAATGTATAAATTAAAGCATATAGGGCTTAATATACATCCCTGGGGTATTCCTGTAAACGAGTGTCTGTTGATATATCCATTGTTGTATCTAATATATAAATCTTTAAATTGAAAAAGGCAATATATTAAGCTACTAAATTTATTAGGGATTCCCATATCGACAAGCGTTGAATATAGAGTGTATATATTCACGTTGTCGAATGCGCCCTTGATGTCTATAAAGACTGCTATGGTATATTGTCCTTTACAGAATCCGAGTTTAATATCCGACCACATTGCGATAATATTGTCTGCAGTGGATTTACTCTTACGAAAGCCAGATTGCGCAGCGTGTAATAATTTGTTAGATTCGACATACCATTCCAGTCTATAGGTGAGGAGTCTTTCAAAAATTTTCCTAAAGCATGAAGTCAATGATATAGATCTATATGAAGAGGAAATATTGGCTGAGCCGGATTTCTTTTGGATTGGGACTATGATATATTGAAACCAAAGGTGAGGTAAACGACCTGTATGTAGAATTTCATTAAAAAGATCTAAAATTTTGTATTTATTGGACGAGCTCAATAATTTGATATGTCCGTTTCTTATACCGTCGAGTCCAGGCGCTGTATCTTTGGAGCTGTGTATAGCACGTTCGAGTTCGGAAAACGAAAAAGGGACGGTTAGATTGGAATCGCCTAAGATGGGTCCTGGGTAGAATAGTTGCTGAGGGCCGTGGGGTCCTGAAATGGCGTCACTGAGTGAGTCAATGCATTCACTAAGGTTTTGTGAATGGTTAATTGTACAGCCTCTAAATGTTCTGATGATCCTCCATAGTTCTGTGGAGGATATTTTGGAGTCAATGCTTTCACAGAATTTTTTCCATCCACATCGTTTCTCTCTTCTAATGGTTTTTCTATAATTTTTCCTAACCTCAACTAATAAGGAGAAGTTAGCCGCTGATGGAGTACGCTTGTATATGAAGGTGGCAAGACGTAACTGAGCACTAGCTTGGCTACATCTTAAATTCCACCAGGGATTTGGTGGGCGAATTTTATTTTTTATGCTCTTTTGCAGGTTGTCGTGGAGGTTCAGTATGAGGAAATCTACCTTGTTTGGATTTATATTGAATTCTTCAGAATGAGTGATATGAGCAAATTTACTATTCAAGGTAGATTTATTAATAGTTTTCGGAATCTTATTTCTAGGTGGAATATAGCATGGGGTATTGTTTAGATCAATCTCGACAATGCAATGTGAGCTGTCCAAAGTGTTATTTGTAGCTTTCCATTTGGCGATAAGACTGAGGTTAGGAGAGATTATAGTGAGATCGATATGCGTTTGAGTGTGGCCGAAAAATATTGGCGAGCCGTCGTTCAGTATAACTAAGTTATTTTCTTCTATGAAATCGAGTACCGCAGTACCACGTGTGTCTACATTTCGTGATCCCCATAAAGTGTGGTGGGAATTAAAGTCTCCGCATATAATGGGCGTGGAGTGGGGAATTGATGATATAATGGAAGTTAATTGGCGGTGTGTGAAGGATGAATTAGGTGGGATGTAGAGGGAGAGGATGGTTATGGGCCCTGAGCTAAATTCCGCTTCACATCCACATATTTCTATGTTGGTGGGGGCATTAATATTAAGCTTATGGTGTTTTATAGATGAATCAATGATTATAGCAACTCCTCCACCATGCGATGATCTGTCGGATCTAATTATGTCGAAGTTTCTTAAATTAATCTGTTCGTCAGGTCTAAGGAATGTTTCTGAAAGGCAAGCTATGGAAATTTTCGAAGAGTATAGATATTGTGCAATCTGCTGTTTTTTATTTCTCACACTAGTACAGTTAAATTGAGCTATCTTCATCGTTACTTGGTAGTGAATTTATGATATTTGAGAATAGAGGTATTAAAATGTTTTCTTTGGCAGATTTATTAATGTCGGATTTTTCTATGGCGGTGAGTAGGGTAGACAAAAAGGGTGAAATTATCTTCATGTTTTCCATAGTAACCGTCTCGGCTTGTTCCATACATATTTGTTGAATAGTATTACTAACATCGTTTTCATTTGTTGTGGTTATAGGAGGATCTTCTGAATCTATTGTTAGTTCCTGGATTCGTGGTCGTTTATTTACGTAGGAGCTTGATCCTTTTTGGTTGTGAGAATTAGATGGGGGGGTTATGTTATAAGGTTTAGGGAGGGGTAGAGCAGGATATTCGTTGGGGTTAAGCACGTAATTATAGGTTGTTAAAGGATTGGTTTGAAATTGGCTACTAAAAGTAACGGGTTTGGGTTTTGCTAATAATGATTTCTCATATTTGATTTTTTTTAATTTCTGAAATATGGGGCAGTTATGTGAGGATGCGGGATGTTCGCCTCGACAATTAACACATTTAAGCTTATTACTACAAGGTCCATCGTGTGATTCGCCACATGAGGCACATAATGCTTCAGATCTGGAGCACACCTTGGTAGAGTGGTTATATCGCCAGCATCTACCACACTGCAATACCTTTTCCCTAAGAGGTGAAACTGGATAGCAGACACCTTCGAGATTTACATGCGTCGGTAATTTATTTCCTGAGAAACATATTAGTACTAAATCTATATTATTAAAAGTATTTGGTTTGTCTTGATCCCTTTTTGTAAATCTTTTGGTTTCTACGATTGAGCAGCATGTAGGGACAGGTCCATATTGCGCTAAGTTTTTGGGGATCGCGTGATCATGAATTTCTTTGTCTGTGTATTCAGCAGGAATGGGAGAAACTCCCTTAACCTCGCAATCTTCCGATAAAATGTAGACGTTGTAATACCTATTTAAGTGTATATCGACAGCCATTTTGTTAATTTGTTCCATGTCATTGCTTGAGATTTTTACTTTTCTTTTTGAGATAAAAATTATTTCTATTTTTATATAATTGTTATATATATATTTCCCTAATTTAATGGTGTTCAATTTCTCTGAGTTATTTCGCGCAGCTATATAAATAGTGTATTCAAAGCGGGTTTTATCGGCGACATAAAATTTAGCACGCGGAATGCTAAGTTCGCCTTCGTCATCAATGGCGGTCAATGTGCGGTTAGGCGGCCAACCCATCGCAAAAATTGAATATATTCTCTTTATTTCGTTCTTTTTTCTTTAAATAATACGCACAGCACTTACCTGTGGTTATTTCTATGTGTATTTATCGTTTTTAGGTTGAAATAAAATAAAAATAAAACACTATAAATCACTATTAAAAAATTTTCTTTTTGAAGGTTTAATTTCGTGTGTAGTTAAGTCGGAAGTTAGATGAGGAATCTTTATAATGAGTATGCTCTGACGGAAGTACCGTTTCTGCGATTTGTAGTTGAGAAAATTCAGCTGGAGATCCAGAGATCAAAACAGAGTCTGCAGGTAGCGACTTGTCAACGGGCGGAGAGCGAAAAGAATTTCGTCTCGCACTAGCACACGAACTGCAGTAGAAAGGCTTACTTGATTTTATTAAAAAGTCAGCATCAATTTGTGATAAATTTTCACAAGCCAAATGAAAATACTCGTTGCATTTAACCATAGAGTAAGAAACAACAAGAGTCCGAATCACTCAAAATCGCTTCACCGTCAACTTAGAAGCGGGCGGTCAGGACAGTGAACGAAGGAAGCATAGAGTGAAAATATGGTTGAGAAACGAGAGCAGCCGAATGACTATAGTTATTTTCTTCGGGGCGCTCTTCGCATTTAGCTACTTGTTTCGTTTTATTATTTTTTTCTTGCTTATTTCTTATTGCTTGTATGAATCTTCTCTATCTAAGGTGCAAGCGGTTGCATGAATATGAGCGAAACAAGGAAGGGAGACAAGAATAAAGCGTTGTTGTTGTCATATGCTATTGTTTACTTTTGGCGGTGGTGGATGGTTTGATAAGATTTTTGGCTATTCTGTGATTTTGGTATTTTTTTGAAAATGAGGTACACTTGTCGGAAAGCACAAATAGATAATTTTTTTTCAGAAGTATGATATGCGCTGCATTGCCTCATATCTATGATCTCGTCGTTATAAAATCAATGCAATTCTTTAAATTTTCTACCGTAGACCAACAATGTGCCAAATTTGGACGGAAAATGTGAGAATCTTTTGAAAATTATTTTTAAGTTAATTAAGGCGAATAAAAACAAATAGTTTTACTTTTTCTGCCGAATTCTTAGCATTTATCAGTTTTCTTAGTATAGAGTTGTGAATACAATAGATTTTAAAAAATATGTATTTAATTTTTTTAAGTGCATCAAATACTCTGCCACTTATGCAAATAATAATTTGTCGTTGAGCATCAATAGTACATACAAACGACTCAAGTAAGCAAAATTTCATTCGCATTGTATAAGTTCACTGATTCTTACTTCAGTTCTATAAACAAAACACAAGTAGTTAACTGATTCTTCCTTCAGTTCTATAAACAAAACACAAGTTTTCGTTTTTAAGCTTGCGAGCGCAAGTGTTTAATTTTTCAACATCAAATTAAGACTAAAATTTAACATTACATTTTGTTAAAAGGTAACTTAGAAAGTGCCTGAGAATAACTGCTGAGCCTTTGTTATCTGAGAAGTGTCATTCTGCTGGGAATGACTGATGAATTGCATTCTCACAGGAAATGCATTTTTTATTTGTTTTCGGGCTTTGGCTTAGACGTCGCGTCAGCATTTACCTGTGGCGCGCGTAGTGTCCGCTTTCAATATTTATGTCGTTAACTCTTCCCCCTTTAAATTCATTATTTCTATGTGTATTTATCGTTTTTAGGTTGAAATAAAATAAAAATAAAACACTATAAATCACTATTAAAAAATTTTCTTTTTGAAGGTTTAATTTCGTGTGTAGTTAAGTCGGAAGTTAGATGAGGAATCTTTATAATGAGTATGCTCTGACGGAAGTACCGTTTCTGCGATTTGTAGTTGAGAAAATTCAGCTGGAGATCCAGAGATCAAAACAGAGTCTGCAGGTAGCGACTTGTCAACGGGCGGAGAGCGAAAAGAATTTCGTCTCGCACTAGCACACGAACTGCAGTAGAAAGGCTTACTTGATTTTATTAAAAAGTCAGCATCAATTTGTGATAAATTTTCACAAGCCAAATGAAAATACTCGTTGCATTTAACCATAGAGTAAGAAATAACAAGAGGCCCAAACGGCTCTTTTTACTCATTTGCCATCATGGAAGCGGTCGGTCCGAGCGGGAAACGAAGAAGTGTTTTGAGTGAGAAGTACTCGAAAGCAGAATATCGGACGATTTCTTTCTTTATTCGTTTTTTTTACTTCAGCACAATTTTTTTATTATTCTCTCATTACTTCGTGCTATTATTCTCGCGAGAGCAGAGTAGACCAATTGATTGATTTGTTTTCATTTGTTATGACTGCGGTATTTTTTTATTATTCTCTCCATTGCAAAGCGATAACACCAGAATAGTTTTCAGGTGCATGCTTCGAACACAAGCTGAAATTGCTAGATTTATTGACCCTTGTTTTGCTCCGAAAACATTGCTTATGGGCAGTCGAAAAAACGCGATGGACGAAATACAAATTTATCTTCTGCCTGTGTCCATATATATCTCTATATAATGTCTGTATATATCTGTCCCTATATATAGGCTTTGTGTCTGCCTAATTTTATGTCTATTAGTATAAACCTGTTTGGCCGTCTGTGTCCATCCATGGTGGAAAAATCCATTTAATTAGATAGCCACGCCTACTGATAGATTTTATCACAATCCTGAACAGTTAAAACTGATTCAATTGGTAAATAAGCTTCACTGCTAATTATTTTTTCTCCTGTTTACTCTTGTCTTGTAACTTATAAAAATATTAAAATAATTATTATAAGTATTCCTTTTTAAAATTTGTCAAATTTTTAAGATTGATAAATCTACGAGTACAAATACAATTGAATTATATCTATGAAAAATTTTGCTACGTCCTACGATGGCCTTGCAGACCGCAAAAAAAATAAAAAACTAATGTTGTGCCGTAAATAACATTATTCATTCACATTCACACACATACAAACTTTCGATATGATGCGCTTTAATAAAAATTGACTAGTTACAAAAACAATTGCCAATATAAATATCACTCTCTCACGCCAATAATTTCGGCTATTAAAACGTATCCATGCAAATTTCTTCCCTTTCAACACAAATCTTGTCTCTTCTTCGTGTTGACTACGCCGAAGAATAATTTCACGAAGAGTAGCAAGCCCAACAAAAAATTGTTAACAACCGAAATATTTATAGAGCATCAGTGCAAAACAAAGCAAAAGCTATAGAAAGTGAATGAGAGAGAGAGCGAACCACTCACTATTGAGTGAGAAATCGGTCCAGCGCTGGACCGACCATAGAAAAATATTTTGTTCAAGATTGTGACTCTTGTTATTTCTTACTCTATGATTTAACCATAGAGTAAGAAACAACAAGAGTCCGAATCACTCAAAATCGCTTCACCGTCAACTTCGAAGCGGGCGGTCAGGACAGTGAACGAAGGAAGCATAGAGTGAAAATATGGTTGAGAAACGAGAGCAGCCGAATGACTATAGTTATTTTCTTCGGGGCGCTCTTCGCATTTAGCTACTTGTTTCGTTTTATTATTTTTTTCTTGCTTATTTCTTATTGCTTGTATGAATCTTCTCTATCTAAGGTGCAAGCGGTTGCATGAATATGAGCGAAACAAGGAAGGGAGACAAGAATAAAGCGTTGTTGTTGTCATATGCTATTGTTTACTTTTGGCGGTGGTGGATGGTTTGATAAGATTTTTGGCTATTCTGTGATTTTGGTATTTTTTTGAAAATGAGGTACACTTGTCGGAAAGCACAAATAGATAATTTTTTTTCAGAAGTATGATATGCGCTGCATTGCCTCATATCTATGATCTCGTCGTTATAAAATCAATGCAATTCTTTAAATTTTCTACCGTAGACCAATCAATGTGCCAAATTTGGACGGAAAATGTGAGAATCTTTTGAAAATTATTTTTAAGTTAATTAAGGCGAATAAAAACAAATAGTTTTACTTTTTCTGCCGAATTCTTAGCATTTATCAGTTTTCTTAGTATAGAGTTGTGAATACAATAGATTTTAAAAAATATGTATTTAATTTTTTTAAGTGCATCAAATACTCTGCCACTTATGCAAATAATAATTTGTCGTTGAGCATCAATAGTACATACAAACGACTCAAGTAAGCAAAATTTCATTCGCATTGTATAAGTTCACTGATTCTTACTTCAGTTCTATAAACAAAACACAAGTAGTTAACTGATTCTTCCTTCAGTTCTATAAACAAAACACAAGTTTTCGTTTTTAAGCTTGCGAGCGCAAGTGTTTAATTTTTCAACATCAAATTAAGACTAAAATTTAACATTACATTTTGTTAAAAGGTAACTTAGAAAGTGCCTGAGAATAACTGCTGAGCCTTTGTTATCTGAGAAGTGTCATTCTGCTGGGAATGACTGATGAATTGCATTCTCACAGGAAATGCATTTTTTATTTGTTTTCGGGCTTTGGCTTAGACGTCGCGTCAGCATTTACCTGTGGCGCGCGTAGTGTCCGCTTTCAATATTTATGTCGTTAACTCTTCCCCCTTTAAATTCAACCGCGTCCTCGCTGTTGGCTTCTTCAGGATTCGGAATTACCTCCTGTAACGAATCCTTCGTCTTGGCTATGGTTTCTTCTTTATACCTGGGTGATAGCTTATTACCTATTCTTTTATTTGTTTTTACGTAAATTATATCTCCGGTCTTATATTCTCGAAATATTTTCTTATTCTTATTGTGGAATCTTAGATCCTTTTCTTGTTTGTCTTTAATTCTTTTGATGTTCTCGTTTCTATCATTATCTAATTCTAAGGGATTTGTTGTTACTCTTCTTCCGAAGAAAAGTTCTACTGGTTTTTGCTTCGTAGTTGAATGTATGGAATAGTTATATTTGTAGACGGATTTCTCTAATAAATCTTGGAATGAATTGTGAATTCTTTCTGCCTTAACGCATCTCATAATTTCGCTTAGTGTTGAATGAAACCGTTCTATTTGGCCATTGACTGTACTGGTATATGGGGGTGCTTTAAATATTTCTATGTTAAATTGGTCCTGAATTAAATGTGTTATTATAATTGATCCTAAAGACTTTTCATTGTCTATGACAATTTTCTCTGGTATGCCGAAGTTTATAAGTATTTCTCTTAATGGCTGGATTATATCCTGTGTGGCTTGTGAATTTATTATTTTAGCTTGTACGAATTTGGAGAATTTGTCTATAGCGGTTAGTATTAAGTGCTTGTGTGTATGGAAGATGTCTAAGTGGACTATTTGTCCTGAATATTGAGGAATGGGAGTTGGTTGTAGTAAAGGTTTTACAGGATGACGTTCGTATTTTTGTTCCTTGCAGATTTTACATTGCTTGGTAATTCTGTCTATTTTAGCCTGCATTTTAGGGAAATAAAAATTTTTTAAAAGTTGTGCCTTATTTTCGTGGCTATTCCGATGAGCACGCTTATGTTCTTTTAGTATTTCATTGTCCTGGTCAGTTTCATTTGTCAGGTCGATTACTGTTACACGAGTGAGTCTTATTCTGTAGTTTCTAAAATTAAGTGGGTAGATTTCTTGAATTTTTCCAAGGGTGTCTTCGTCAGTATTGAGTCCATTAATGACAGACGGATTTAGATATCGTTTGAGAAGGTTTTCCAATTTAGCCTGAGTAAACTCTCTTTCCGTAATGATGTGTCTATGGTAGGTCGGGAATATTATTTGAAATTGGTAGGAAGGTGTTTCGTCCAACTTGAGAAAAATTTGATTTTTGAAGACATTTATTGGTTCGTCCGCGATGGGTATTAAATAATGTGAGGAACTACCGCTACTATGAATAGTAACGTTTGATGTGTTATTATCGTTATCAGGATTTGCTAAGAGGTTAATTTCTGGTGGCCTTGACAAAGCGTCTGCGACGACGTTTGACTTTCCTGGCTTGTAATGAAGATCGTAATTGTATTCTTCGAGGATGGATTTCCACCTTTTCATTTTATTGTTATTATTCTTGTTGCTCAATGCGTATGTTAAGGGTTGGTGATCTGTATAAATATGAACTTTCTTTGATCCGTAGAGATAGTTACGTAAGTTGTTCAAAGCCCAAATTATCGCCAGCATTTCTTCCTCGTTTGTGGCGTAATTTTCCTCAGTTTTACTTAATGTTCGGGATATGAAGGAAATTGGTCTATTATTTTGCGCAAGAATTGCGCCTATTGCATGATTAGAAGCATACGTCGTAAGCTCAAAAGCTTTTGAAAAATCTGGATAGCTTAAAATTACTTCTTCCGTGCTCAGAGAGAGTTTTAGTTTGTTGAAAGAGTCGAGTGCTTCTTTGTTTAATGTTATTGGTATTTTTTTTGACATGTTTTTGGACACACGTCCATCCTCCCCTCTTAAAAGGGCTGTAAGAGGTTTCGCTAATTTCGCGTAATCCTTTATGAAGCGGCGATAATACCCTGAAAGTCCTAAAAATGATCTGAGGTCCTTTAAGGTTTTGGGTATTGGGAAATTTGTAATTGACTCTACTTTTTTCGGGTTTGTTTTGAGACCATTTCTTGATACAATAAATCCTAGAAATTCTACTTCCGATTTAAGGAATTCGCATTTGTCTAACTGAATTTTTAAATTTGCTTTCCAAAGAGTATCGAATATAATTTCTAAATCTCTGATGTGGCTTTTTTCGTCTTTGCTAAAGATGATTATATCATCGACATAAACATAACAGCGCACGCCAATATGGCCTCTTAGAATGTCGTCTAGTGCTCTTTGGAAAATTGCAGGAGCGTTCTTTAATCCGAACGGTAACCGGGTAAATTCGTATTTTCCGTTGCTTATTGAGAAAGCTGTCTTCTCAATATCGGATTCTTTCAGCGGAATTTGGTGGAAGCCACTCTTTAGATCAATGACAGAGAAAAATTTGTTTTCTCCCAGCTGTGCTAATACTTCATTTATATCTGGGATAGGGTATCTGTCAGGTGTAGTTACTAAATTTAGTTTTCTGTAGTCGACTACTATTCGGTATTTTTTTTCGCCGGATGAGTCCAACTTCTTTGGCACTATCCATACCGGTGAATTATATGGAGATTTGGACGGTCGTATTATCCCATCACGCAAATATTCATTAATTTGCTTTTCGACTTTATCCTTAAGGCATATTGGGTAAGGATAGCACCTTGTGTAAACAGGGTTTTGTGCGGTGGTACGTATTTCTCCTTTGACAGTTGTAGTATATGTTAGTTTCTCGTCTGGGTCACTGAACAATAATTTATACCTTTCAGTTAAGAGTTTTAGACTTCCCCTTTGAGATTGGGTCTGATCTAATGCTAATGGAATTTACTTCTTCTGAAGTTTGTTGCTTTAAATCTATTTTAAATTTACTCCCTATTACTATGTAATTTCTTTTAAGGAATACACCTGCGTCTAATTGTTTTAGTGAATCGTTGCCAAGTATTGCGTGAAATGATTTCAAATGTGGTAGGATAAAGAATTTTATAGGGGTGCTTATTCCAGAAAGGTTAGCAAAGGTGTGATGAGTGATTTTAATTTTCTCGCCTACTGTAACTGCATAAAAGGGTGTCTCGTTTTTGTAGATTTTTTTCGCAAGATATGGTTGAACATAGTTTTTGTTAGAACCAGTGTCCACTAAAATTTTTATTACTTCTCCATTGCTCTGTTTACACTCGATATAAGGCAATGAAGAGTGGTTTATCCTAAAAAATTAATGTCTGTAGAATCAAGTTCTTCTAAAGTTCCGGTATTTGTAGTCTGATCTAAATTTTCCTCATAGTTCTCTAATGAATATGAACGTATATATTCTGGAAGGGACTGGTCGTAATCCTGCTCTGAAGGTTCGTTTGTTTCTAACTGTTGTGTCACTATGTTAAAGTTTCTTTGTTTTTTTTTGCATGTTTTGTTGTGTGGGTGGTGGTCTTTTCCCTTGAAAAGCGTGGCTAAATGATGGTCGATTCATGTAATTTACATTTCTGCTTTGTAGGCTCTGATCTACATCCATAGGTTCAGGTCTTGGGGGTGGTTTAGGACCGTATGGTCGAGGTGGAGCAACATATTGATTATTGTAATTTTGAGGCTGTGGATGGTAACTTGGTTGGTGTTGAATTTGTCTCGGTGTAAAGTGTGCATTGTGATTAGTAGTTTGAGGTATATATCTCTGCATTGGTTGTGGCCAGTGGATTAGATTTGGGTAAAATGGTTGGTGAAAATTATTTCGTTGTGGTACAGGTGGTGCATGACGACTTGTTTTTCTTGAATTATTATTATTAAGGGCAATGTTTGTTCTAAATTTTTGGTTTTCTAGTTTTAGACACAATTGAAGTGCCTCTGGGAGATCGGTAGGTTCCCGTATTCCTAGCAATCGAGGAAGGTCGCCGTTTAGACCTCTTATAAATGTGTCAAGCGCCTTATTCCTATATGTTGAGATTAACAAATTTTTTGACTCTATCCCTGCATCGAGACAAGTAATCTTGTTTAATATTAGAGAAAGATTTGTGTAGACTTGTTTATAGAAATCATGTATTGTAAGATTTCCCTGTATCAACGACGTCATTTGGTACTCGAGTGTACCTAAATCGCGTTTGTCACCATAGTGTGTTGTTAGGCAACGCGAAATTGCTGACCAGTTTAACGGCGTATTGTAAGATTCTAATATGATATCTGCATGTCCAATAATTTTATTCCTAATTACACTTAGGATACCGTAATATTTGTGAGAGCCTCGAATAGGTTCATACATTTGTAGTATCCTGTCAATACTTTTTTTCCAGGATCCGAATTCTTTTGGATCTCCTGAGAAGTCACGCAGGCAGCGCACTACATCTGGTATTTTATCTAACTCTCCTATATTGTCGGCTGTCCCTATATTTATTGACTGGTCTACTTCAACACTATTTCTTACGGTCGTACGTTCGTCTAGTATTCTATTGACTATTTCTATAATGTCTTGATTTAAATTCCTGTTTGCTTGAATTGGAGGTGAGCTTGAATTTGTCACGTTTAGTATGGGTGGTCTAATTAAATTATTTGGGTTGGCCATTTTATTTTCGTTTAATTTGATTAATTTAGAGAGATAACTCTCTTGGAATTCGGTTTCTTTTGGAGTACGAGAAAAAAAAATATATGTAATATTTTATGTATTATGTATTAATGAATAATGTAAGTTAAAATAATTTATTTTGGTTTACTTTAACATAAAATCTTGAAATTTTTGAAATTCTAAAATATTAAGTATCGATTTCACAATTTTTAAACTTTTTATTATTCGCTTAAATATAAGTTAACTTATACCTTAATTTAGCGCTCCTTGAGGGGTGTCCTTTTTGCAGTATTCAAATCAGCTACTAAGGGCCTCGGTGGGATGCGGATTTATAATGTCTGCACAACTCGGCTTTTCGACAACGGATGATGTCCTTTCTGTTTTTGCACTGTGCAACACTTTTCTTTTCTTTGTTGGTGTCTTATTAATACACGAACTTGAATGTTGGTGTTTTATTGGTACACGAACTTTAGATTTTTTACGTTGGGCGCCAGTTAACTGATTCTTACTTCAGTTCTATAAACAAAACACAAGTAGTTAACTGATTCTTCCTTCAGTTCTATAAACAAAACACAAGTTTTCGTTTTTAAGCTTGCGAGCGCAAGTGTTTAATTTTTCAACATCAAATTAAGACTAAAATTTAACATTACATTTTGTTAAAAGGTAACTTAGAAAGTGCCTGAGAATAACTGCTGAGCCTTTGTTATCTGAGAAGTGTCATTCTGCTGGGAATGACTGATGAATTGCATTCTCACAGGAAATGCATTTTTTATTTGTTTTCGGGCTTTGGCTTAGACGTCGCGTCAGCATTTACCTGTGGCGCGCGTAGTGTCCGCTTTCAATATTTATGTCGTTAACTTATACAAACGGACATGACCTATCCAAAGCGGCCAACGCATGCTCGCAAATCGTTGTCGTACCGTTTTCGTTACAAAAACAAAACAACGGCAGCGCAAAATAAAGTGTGCGAGAGTCAGTGCAAAAACAGAAAAGAGCGGATGAAAAGAAACTAACAACCGAAAACACTCAAGAATGAGTAAAAAGGGAGTCCATTGTTGGACCCTCCATAGAAAATTTTGCTTGTACCAGATTCGGACTCTTGTTATTTCTTACTCTATGATTTAACGCAATGAACTTTCGGTTGAGCACGGTCAACCCATTGACCACAAATACATGGCATTTCAAATTAAGATATGAAAATACTTTTTAAAGAGAACCCTGTTTCAACACTTCCGAACCGTTTGAGAGTAGGAACGCGACTCTCGCATATATATATATATATATATATATATATATATATATATATATATATATATATATATATATATATATATATATATATATATATATATATATATATATATATATATATATATATATATATATATATATATATATATATATATATATATATATATATATATATATATATATATATATATATATATATATATATATATATATATATATATATATATATATATATATATATATATATATATATATATATATATATATATATATATATATATATATATATATATATATATATATATATATATATATATATATATATATATATATATATATATATATATATATATATATATATATATATATATATATATATATATATATATATATATATATATATATATATATATATATATATATATATATATATATATATATATATATATATATATATATATATATATATATATATATATATATATATATATATATATATATATATATATATATATATATATATATATATATATATATATATATATATATATATATATATATATATATATATATATATATATATATATATATATATATATATATATATATATATATATATATATATATATATATATATATATATATATATATATATATATATATATATATATATATATATATATATATATATATATATATATATATATATATATATATATATATATATATATATATATATATATATATATATATATATATATATATATATATATATATATATATATATATATATATATATATATATATATATATATATATATATATATATATATATATATATATATATATATATATATATATATATATATATATATATATATATATATATATATATATATATATATATATATATATATATATATATATATATATATATATATATATATATATATATATATATATATATATATATATATATATATATATATATATATATATATATATATATATATATATATATATATATATATATATATATATATATATATATATATATATATATATATATATATATATATATATATATATATATATATATATATATATATATATATATATATATATATATATATATATATATATATATATATATATATATATATATATATATATATATATATATATATATATATATATATATATATATATATATATATATATATATATATATATATATATATATATATATATATATATATATATATATATATATATATATATATATATATATATATATATATATATATATATATATATATATATATATATATATATATATATATATATATATATATATATATATATATATATATATATATATATATATATATATATATATATATATATATATATATATATATATATATATATATATTTATATATACATCCGTCCAATGGCGTTCCACGCCGGACAAAATCTTTGATAAGGTCGACCCCTTTTCGCTCGGGAATAATTTTCGGCATTTTAAAAACAAAAAGAAAAATAAATAATAAAAAAGAAAATTTACGTTTACCTATAAATTACTGCACTGGAACTCGGATTTGCCTTCATGCAATGTTAAACGAAAATTATTCAGTTTACAATCATTAAAAGATAGGAGCTCGTATTCATCATTATTACTTGTTTTTAATATTTTAACTGGAAAAATCGATTGTTATGAGCTTTCTAGTTTTTTTTAAGACTGTACAATGCACCTAGAAAACTAGACAGCAACAGATTATTGGTTGAAGACACTCATGAAACAAATTATGCTATGAATGAGCCAATAGCCAGATGCGTTCATTTATGTAATATATATTCAAACCAATTAAATTTTGATGCTCCGGTTACTATAGTTAAACTGAATTTATTTGTTTTGTTCCATTAAAGTTTTTATATTAGATTTAGTTATAGTTGATCATCTATACAACCATAGTAGACGTAAATAAATAAAAATAAATTCTATATACATATGTATAGAATCGGGTATAAAAATTATTCTTGTCGTTTATGTTGAAGGGAACAATCAATAGATCAGATACGATCGTGCAAGGAGGACCGCAGCCCAACACAGTTTGAGCAGGGTCCTAGAAAATTAACGATCGAGGAGTACCGGAGAAGGGCTCAAAGGAAGAAGGAGACCGAGGGGAGTTCCATTCCGAAGGAGGCCATCGGGAAGAAGAAGCAACGAGGAGGTCAGCTGGTGAGGGACAGGAAGCAGCTCAAATATTGGAAGGACATCATCTTGAACGAGTCGAGCCCGACACCATGGGAGGCCGCATCGGAGATCTGGCGGAGAATTGGAGAGCTTGAGGAGAAGCTCCAGAAAAGTAAAATTGATAAATGTAATAAAAACAAAAATAGATACAATTATAAATCTAAACCTGAAGTTTTATTTGAGCGGTTAAGTTGAGTAACCAATTCAATTGAGTGGTTGAGGGTAAGAAACGGGACGTAGAAATAGCATGTATTATAGTGTAAGTAGTAGATTCCTGGCGCATGCCATGAAATGAAATATGATAGCTGTTAACTTGCATTACATATGTACTACGTATGTAGGAAATTTTATTCATGGCTAGTGGTGGGAACTGGGAGTCCCATTACTTACAGTTAAATAAAGAGTATAAGGAATTAATAGAGCAATTAAGTAGGTTCATTGAGAAAATTTGGGACAATTTAAGTACAACGGTTAATAACAAGGAGAATGTAAACTTAATTAGGGAAAAAATACGTGGTTATGGAAATATTTCAAAAATAGAATGCGCCGACTACGTAGTAGAGGAATTACTTGGTTTCGTAGAGCAAAGGAGCAAATCTACGACGGAAGAATTGGAAGCTTGGAAAAGGGAATTCACTGCATTGAAGCACAGATACGTCAGTTATCTGGTAGAAAAACAGTTGCAGGAGGAATCCATTAGAGAGCTAGACGTTGAGAATCATCGGTTGAGAGATGTTCTGAAAGACGCGGGACTTACAGAGACGGTTCTACAGGCGAACAGTCAGAAATACAGGGATGATTTTGCTGACTTTGAGAGCGCCAAAGAAAGAATTCGTCAGTTGAAGGAAGAGAATCGTTTATTGAAGCAAGAAATTTTATTGGCGAACGAAACAACGCTGTTTCATAAGGAGGCTGTTCCCAGAGAGGTAGGAAACGTAGACAATAGGATTTCCATACGAGAGGAGAAGATAGTTACAATCACTATGGGTATTGAGGAGATAGCGAAAACAGTAGGTCACCTGGTGCCTCTGTTCTCAGGAGCACCCTCTGCAGACCTCAGAAACGATATTTACAAATTTATTGAAGGGCGTGACTTGGCTAGGCGGAGTATTGCACCAGCAGAAATGCGGGATTTACTCGCATGTGTAAACCAAAGGTTGCATGGCAATGCATATAACCTGTTACGTGCCAGGAATTTCGATAACTTGGAGGAGCTGTATGCGATAATTAAAAAGAACTTCCTTCAATACCGTTCGCTGGACACCGTCTTAGCGGAAATTCAGGGTATACGTCAGCTACCCAGCGAAGATATACGACAGTTTGCGGAAAGGTTGAACTCGCTGAAATCCCAAGCAGAGGAAATTACAACGAAAGTATACGAGGGAAAGTCAGATAATGCCTTGCGTGCGGAAATCGAAAGGTCGGTAGCGAAGTCTTTTAAATTCGGGCTAATGGATAGCACTCTGAGATTACACATGTTAGGATCTAATCGAAAAAGCCTGGAGGACTTAGTAAATCAGGCAATAGGAGTTGCCGATGACATTCGCCAATCGGAAGTAAGGCAACGAGGCCAACTGATCGGAATGGTGGGAAACACCCGCTTTACGAATTTCGGATACCGGAGTACCTTACCCTTAGAGCGCGATGGTCGTTTTAGGAGGAGCGATCGCGAGATTAAAGGCAATGACGGGTACTCCAGAGAAGTATTGAAAATAACTTGCGGCTTCTGCAGCAAGAAAGGTCATACCCGAGAAGATTGTTTGATTAGGAAAAATACGCCGTTCTGTTCAAAGTGCCTGAAATATGGCCATGAAGTCAATTGGGGGTGTGAAAGACAGGGTCATAATATTCAAGCAAATCAAAGGGGAAATACTTACGCCGAAAAACCTGTAAGCAACCAATGGCTAGGGCGGCAAAATGGGAATAACAGACCACCTCCGCCAGGAGGCTTGCAAAAGTTCGAACAAACTAACAGGCCGAGAGTCCAGTCACAGAATAAGGCGCAGATGACATGTCACTGGTGTAACAGACCGGGACATGTGCTTAGAAATTGTGAGGCAAAGGAAAATTGGGAGTCGGTTCAGGGAAACTACCAGGGGCCCAGGAAAGACCAACAACCTAGGAACCCATAAGTAAGAGTAAAAGCAGGCCAAATGGACTCAATACGGTAGATTATACGTCAAAGAGGACAGTGAATCTATCCCGGAGTGCCCTTGTTGTAGACAATTTAAGAAATGTTAAACCCATATTAACCGGGATCAATGATGACCGTCCTAACATTGGGAATATTCAGAAAAATTCCAGAAACTACCTAGATGCAGTGGATTATACGTCGGAAGGGACAGTGATTCCATCGCTAGATCCGTTTGAAGTAGAAAATATTATGAAATTGGGAAAAAGTAAAAAGAAAGGAAAGAATATGAATGTGGGTGTAACTGTTAATGTCGATGCCCCAGCGGAAGTTGTAGAAAAGAACGAGGATTGCGTAGATCTGGAGACGAACGCGAAAGCAAATGGGGGTGGAGAAGTATATTTAGGAGATAGAACCGTTACCGAGTGCAGCTATAAAGTAAAACCGGAGGATGATGTGTTCATTGATTTCCTTTGCGCGGAGGCGATCCATGGAAAACTCACTTTATTGGTTGACACGGGAGCAGACACAAGTTTGGTGAAGATGAATTCTCTAAAATCGAGTACGTTGGTCGATGATAGCGAAAGGAGGTCACTAAGTGGAGCGTTCGGTGGGAGCGATAGGATAGGCCAATAGTAAACAGTGCAGAGAAACGTTATTCTACGATTGAGCGGGAGTTTTTAGCTATTGTCTGGGCGACGAAAAATTTTAGGGCATATTTATTGGAGCGACCGTTTACAGTGGTCACGGATCATAAACCTTTAAAGGGAATTGCGAATTTGAAAGACCAGACATCCAGGCTGGCCAGGTTTAGACACAAATTGTCAGAGTATCAATTCCAAATCATATACAAACCCGGTAGTAAAAATTTGAACGCGGATGCGTTAAGTAGGTTTCTTCCGGCTAAAAGCCAGGCTGTTGCGGCAGTGCAAACTCGGTCTAAGACCAAAATAACGGAGCAGGAAAAACACATTGCACCACCCGGAGGGGTGGGGGATACATTAGAGGAGGAAGGCGATGAACCGATGCGGGATGCATTCGAATTGTTAACGGATCCGAAGGAAATAGAAACAGTAATGAGGGATTTCCACAATACACCCCTGGGAGGACATCAAGGGCAGTGAAAACATACTTGAGGATTAGGAAACAGTACAGGTGGCCAGGGATGCAAAGGCAAATCAAGGAATTTATACGAAATTGTACGAAATGCCAAGTTAATAAGAGCAGTAGGCTGACCAAGATGCCTATGGTACTGACAGATACTCCACAGAAACCATTCGACAAGGTCTACATGGATATTGTTGGCATCCTGCCAGAAACTGCTTCAGGCAACAAATACATACTCACATTTCAGGATGACTTCTCAAAGTATATGGCTTGCGTTGCTATACCAGACGCTGAAACCGGCATCATAGCTAGAACGTTTTTCGATGAAATTATAACGCGACACTGCATTCCGAAGGTCCTGATTACGGACAACGGGACCAATTTCGTCTCAAGAGTGTTCTCAGAAGTATGTAGGATGCTAGGGATTAAGAAAATGCATATCACGCCGTACCACCCGCAAGCCAATGGCTCTTTGGAACGAAGTCACGGGCCATTAGCTGAATTTTTGCGCAGTTTCGCCAAGGAGGATGGTTCCAACTGGGACCAGTGGCTTTCGGCAGCAATGCATGTACACAATAACACACCACATACAAGTACTAAGCAGACTCCTTTTCGCACGCTGTACGGATTCGATTCGGTATTTCCTACGAATCTGAAGCGGAATTGTAGCCCGGTATACAATGCCGACGATACCTCAAACATTATGAAATACCAAATTCAAAGAACCCATGAGTTGGTTCGACAAAATCAAGAAGTGGCTAAAAGAAGAGCGAAAGCTCAATACGATAAAAATTGCAACGTGGTGACGTTTAGAGCAGGAGACAAAGTTCTCCTTAAGAACCAGGTTCGCAAGAACAAGTTTTCACCGGTTTGGATTGGACCGTATGATGTATCTCAAGTAAAATCACCCGTTACGACGGTTATAGTGGTTAAGGGAATGGAGAAGCAATATCATAATAATTTGCTAAAGCTATATAATCATAATTTATAAAGTAGGTTAATTAATTAATAGGATAGGATTAATTGGAATATTTTAAGAATACGTATATAATTATGTGTGAAATATTTATACTTATTATTTCCTCCGCAGAATGATAATGAGGGCTATCCTGCTGGTTTTGGTTTTAATGAGTAGCGTAAGACCGTCGCCGGTGGTGATAAAGAAGATGCCAATAACACCGATCTTTTTCGAAAACATTGGCGAGTCTATATTCTATGGGGATGAATAGACGGTGCTGACGAAATTCGAGCCCTTGGATTATTCGGAACTTTTGGATCGGCTGAGGGACCAATCAGTGCAGGTGAACGTCATTTACAACATGGTTAACCAAACGATGCTAGTCACCGACATCAGAGCTATGTGCAGTGCAGTGGAAGGTACGATGAAAAATATATTAGGCAGGTTACGATCCAACGAGAAGCTGGTTACCTCCGCCGTAATCAAGAGGAGGGGAAAGAGAGCTCTAAATTTCGTCGGTGAGGTGTTGAATTGGGCATTCGGGTCTATGGATCAGAGGGACGCCGACAAATTTTACTCACATCTCCATGAACTGAATGTGGAACAAGATAAGCATTTTGATCTCATGCAGAAACAGGTGACGGTAATGAAAACAAACTTTGAAGAATTGGCGAAACCAGCGGCGGCAGCTATAGAGAGAATAAACACTATGCAGACGGAACTTAAAGCAACTGTGGAGCAACAGAACTTAATAAATGATCTGAGAGAGAGAGTTCAAGAACATAGAATTGTCTTTGCGAATGGGGCAGGTTCAGGCAGCGTTGGAGGCGAGCGTCATTGAGATCCAGGGGCAGCAAGCTATGGAACTGGCGATACTGGATGACTTGTACAAAGGCAAGTTACATCCTGCCATTCTAAGTGAGGAGGAACTCAAGACATCGGCGAAGGCGCTTGACCTTACTGGAAAGGCGATGTGGTTTCTCGACGATAGTTTCGAGGTCCACCAGGTAGCACAGGTGCGACCGTTCCGAAGTGGTGAAAAGTGGATAGTTGCGATTAAAATTCCTCTCCCGGATGATGAGAGGTTAAACATACTCAAACCATACCCTATCCCGATTTTTATGGAAGGGCAATGGGACATTTCAACACGCGTGACATTTGACTACATAGCTGAATCGGTATTACATTGGAGATTTATGGGGCTCTCCGAGGGGGAACTAAGGCAATGTATAGACATAAATGACAAGACAGTGCGAAATAAACAGAAACAAGTCAGACAAGCAGGACACTAACAGAGAATAGCAAAATATGTGAGGTAGGTCTGAGACACCATAATAACGTGGACCCGGAATACTGTAAACAAATTGCCACGCCGGCTAGTGATGCGTTAGTGGTGAAACTAGTGACGCCGAATTCATGGCTTTTCGAGTTGCGCCACAACACCAGATTTGAGGTCCGCTGTAAAGGAGGGGTCACACCTTTAGTGTTGACCGAATTCGGCCAACTGAGATTAACGGAGAAATGTGAAATTCATGGGATGGACATTGTTTTGCACTATGAGGACACCCTTAACTCAACCCTGGCAGATTTTTGCAAAACGCCAAACCACACGTTTCTCGTGAATTTTTTACGGGAGAATTGGACTATGACGGTTGGTACGAATACGTCGGAGCGTCGTTTAAAACCCATTACTCTGACAGACAATATTAACGTCAAGAACATTATAGCCGAGGGGGGAAAGCGAATTGACGACTTGAAACAAATATTTAAAAGAATTTATTTAATAATATAATTATTAATAATAATGTGAATTAATGTAATTACTTTATATTTTCTATCCTCACTTTGAAGTAATATAGGTAATTTAACAGTTTATTTTTCTATCCTGAATAGTTTAGTTCAATTAAATATATTCAGTATTCATATTGAATATATATATGAAATGATTTATTTGCATATACTTGCATACATCTTAGTTTTTCAACATAAGTGTGATGAATTCATTCTCAAGAGAAACTCTTAAAAAAGAAAATGCATGTAAATACTGGCATACCTTAATTATTTTTTGACCTCGCAGCTAGATCTGACCATTTTCACGGTAAGATCACGGTAAGATGTTGGTCAAGCGGCGGCAAGTGTTTTCCTATTGGGAGCTCCAGTTGTTCCAATTGGAAAACGTGCAATGTTAGATTTAGGTGAAATTGTAAGATGCATAGCTCTGATGTGGAAATTTTTAATTTCATTAACCAACCTTCTAATCCAAATGAGGGTAAAAATATTTGTGATCTGGTTTTGTTTAGAAGTTATAGCTCAATAAAATAAAAGAGCAATTAAAAAACAGTATCATTCTGCTAAAAAATTTCTAAATCAGAGTTATACACTGCATGTCCTATATGTCAGGATTAGAATATATTTTGTTTTAAAGTTTTTTAATAGAGAGCTTGTCTCCAACTTTTAAACAAAAATTCCTTTCCGTCGCGCATCTGTAGAATCAGTTGGACAAAATAATTCAATGGCAATCTACTGCATTGATCGTTGGGGTACGTGTATGTATATTATATTTGTGAATTGGCGTTTTCTTTTTGCTTTATTTTACATCATATTGAACTATGCTTAACTAAACTTATTTAGCTTTTAAGTTTTCGTTGCGTCATTATATCATAATTAACATTCAATTAACATCCATAACTTTTTACGTATTATTATACAATTTCATGTGTCTAACAAAGTATAATTTATAAAATAAGTGTGTCTTGTATATTTGTATATGGATGGTATAGGCCTACTGGAGAATCCGACATCCAAAAAACCGATAACGCGCCAACGTGCATACCTCTTGGGTGGCGTAGAAATGCATACATCTTTCCAATATATGAATTTTTTAATGACTTCCTTGTATACCATTATACACAGTTAATGTTTTATTTGTCAGTTATTAAAATTTGTTTTCAGCCGGGAGCAATTCAACCGTCCAGATCTCGTTGTTCATTTCTCACATGAAGGAAATATAGAAGCGTCATCCATAACATAGCGAGAAAGCACCCCTGGAATTTATCCAATATGTTTAACGTCAGCGTCATTTATTCCGATGACTTTGAAAGTTACTCTTACCTGTTACATTTCTGGGCGAATTAAATTCAGAGTAATTGCTCATTCCGCAAGTGCATAAACAAAATTGTTAGGGTAATTTTTAGGAATACAAAATCTTTCTCTAGTTCAAAATCTCGTGGTCTCATAATATTTATATAAATTATATTCTGGTATCCAATCGCCAATGCCCTTAAACCGATTGGCAATAACACATTCACACAAAGCACCGTCACCGCCAACAGATTGCACACTACTCTACAAAGCTTCTAGTTTCATATGCATCTGGAATTGCGTAACCTTAATTTCATTCTCTCCAACATTGTTGTTGCCATGTTCTAAGCTCTGAGGAATATAATTATTATCCATCCTAACGTTTTGATAAATATCCATAATTTCACTTTCTTACTTGGCCATTACTATTTGATCCATGCGTTTCCTCAAATTAGGATCTTCGTATTGATTTCTGTAGTGCTAACCAGTTTCACCTTCACGTCCATTCGTCGCTTGGAAAAAAAGAATTGAATCAACTTTTTAAATCCTATATTGGTTGACCTTAATTTGTTGCACAAGAAAATTTAATATGAACGATCGATCATTGTTTACATAATATTCGCATTAATGTCATACGTGACATAATTTTGGTGAGTTACGTATGCATATGCAAAAGTCTTGTACATGAGTTTCAGTCGTGTAAAATATTGGCGTTGATTTGTCACAATTTTTTGGGGGAAGAGTTTCCTATCTCATTATCTCTGGTAGTCGTCGTCGTCAGAGATAACGAGGTAGGAAACTTCTCTAACTACAACTCTGATTTAAGGTAGTGTAAATTTTTCAACAATAATTTTTGCTGAACTTCCGAATTATTAAAAATGAACAACCAGTCGCTTCGAAGGTTACAGGTAAAAAAGGGGAGATTCAATTTATTCAATTACATTTTTCAGCAAAATAAATGTATATACATATGCATAATAACAATTGTTTGTGTAATAGAAAATGCAGAATAACTAGTTTTTTACAGTAAAGCAATTCAATCAAAAACTAATCAATTTTCTAATTCTTTCTAATTACAAGTTCTATGTTGGCAATTATAATAATATTAATATGCGGGAACATACTCCTACCCTTGAAAGCTTCTGCTTTCAAATGAACGATTTGATTGTCTAATTCACAATCGGCAAAGGACAAATTTTATGTACATTTCTCTTAAGTATTCCCGTTGCCGTTCGAAGAGATACCACTCGAATAATGCCATCGTTACCAGGGAAAGTTTCAACTACCCGACCAAGCAGCCATTGGTGAGGATGAGAGTTATCTTCAGCGATCAGGACCAGAGTGCCTAAAGCTATATTTGCACATCGTTTTGTCCATTTTTGTCGCTCTTGCAAGATAGTAAGGTATTCTTTTGTCCATCGTTTCCAAAAGGCTTGCTGGACGAGTAGAATTCTCTTCCAACGGTTTCCGAAACATATATTTAATTCTTCTTCGTTAAACGGCTCAGGAAAAGCATTTAATGGGCGTCCAATTAAAAAATGCCCAGGCGTTAAAGCTTCCAAATCATTAGGATCCGAAGAAATTGGGCTTATTGGTCTTGAATTCATTATTGCCTCAATTTGAGACGTCACCGTAGTTAACTCTTCAAATGTTAGTGGAACACTATTGATGTGGTGAACAAGAAGATTCTTAGCAACCTTTACTGCACTCCCCCACAAGCCTCCAAAATGAGAAGAGCTAGGCGGGATGAAATGGAAATTAACACATCTAGCAGTACACTCGTCATGCAGCTTAGTTTTGTTGCTGTCGTTAAAAAATTTTGTTGCCAATGCTCCCATTTCCCTGGATGCACCCACAAAGTTTATTGCATTATCGCAGAAGAGATACGAACTTAATCCTCTTCTGGCAAAAAATCGTTTTAATGCTGAAATGAAAGCAGAAGTACTTAAATCAGACACTACTTCAATGTGGCATGCCTTTGTTAAAAAACAAATGAAGACAGCAATATACGCTTTAGTCGGTCTGGTTCCTCGGATTTTGAAATGAATTGAGATAGGTCCAGCGAAGTCCAAACCACTTCTTACGAACGGCCTTGCATTACCTACAACTCTGTATGACGCCAAATTGCCCATAAGCTGAGTAGCTAGAATTGGTTTTTGGCGAAAACAAGGAATGCAAGTTCGAACGACCTTTCGAGTTAATTTTCTAGCGTTTATCACCCAAAACCGCTGTCGAAGAAAAGCAGTTAAAGCTTGTGGGCCCGCATGCGAGTTTATCTTATGTAAAAACCTAGCTAACGCAATTGTGCATGCATGGTCACCAGGTAGGATTATAGGATGCATAGTCTCAAATCGAAGTTCGGAATTTTTTAGCCGACCTCCGACTCTGACAATTTGAGTCGAACCTGTCTTATGTATGAATGGACTTAGTTTGTGAAGTTTAGAAGACTTAGCATTTTTATTTGAAAGATGCAATTCAAAGTCGTCGTAAAAATTAGATCTTTGTATTGTATGTACAATGTACATTAGCCCTCCCCTTATTTCACTTACAGTTAAAGTTCCTAACTTTAAGGGCCTTTTGCGAACTATTTCGACCCATATAAAAATGTAACCAAAAACTCTTTGCAGTTTTAAAAAATCGTTAGAAAATTTAGATTTCCCTGCAAGGTCTTCAATTGTATTGGAACTCACAGATAAACTAAATTTTACTTTTTTTATTTCCATTTCATTGCAATTATCGCTGTAAACAGGAATGGGTTGGTCGATCCACCAGTCATTCGACAAGCCAAGAAAATCCGGCCCCTTTGTCTATAACTGGGAGTTTATTAAGTCTTTTGGTAGAATTCCCCTTGAAATTATATCCGCTGGATTTAAAGTTGAATCGATTTTTCGCCAAACTACGTTTTTCGAAAGCTCTTGAATTTGTGCCACTCGATTGGCCACAAATGTTGACCATTTGGAAGAATGTGAATTTAACCAATTCAAAACCAGAGTTGAGTCGGTCCAAAAATAGACTCCTTGTATATCGATTGAAAAAGATGTTTTGAGCTGATCAAAAAACTGTGCTAGCAGTAACGCTCCTTGAAGCTCTAATCGAGGAAGAGTTAAAGATTTGAGAGGGGCGACACCTGACTTTGCTGCTAGGAGTTCGACCCTATTATTTCCGTATTTGTCCATGGTTCTAACATAAATTGCACATCCGTAAGCCTTGTTAGAAGCGCCACAAAATCCGTGTATTTGTATACGTGATTTATTTGAAACCGATGCTACCACTCTAGGGTATTTTATGTATGATATTAAGTTTAACTGGCTTCGTAATAGCTTCCACTTATCATGTAACCCTTGAGGGAGAGATTCGTCCCAATCAAGTTTCAGCAGCCATAGCTCCTGCATAAAAATTTTGCCCAACACTATTATGGGATTAAGTAATCCTAAGGGATCGAAGAGCTGCGCTAACTCTGACAAAACTATCCGTTTTGTTATTTTATCTGATACCTGGCATGAATATCTAAATCGAATTACATCATTGGCTGAATCCCAAAGAACTCCTAAGGTTTTATCTTCCTCATCAGTTCTTATCGTTAAAGGTTCTTGCATAATACTTGTTTCAGGTAGATCACATAACCACTGCGAACAGTTAGAACGCCATTTATGCAACTCAAATTTTCCCAGACTTAATAATTTTGAAATTTCGCTTCTTAATTTTTTAAGATCATCTATACTGTTTGCTCCCGCGAGCATGTCGTCCATGTAAAAATTTTCCATTAACACCTTACTGCCTACAGGGTATTGAGTTTTGTATTTATCAGCTAAATATTTGAGACAACGTACAGCTAAAAATGAGGCGGAGCTCGTTCCATAAGTTACTGTTTTCAGTCTCAATGCTTTAATGCGTTCCGACTTATTTTTGCGCCACAGGATGCACTGCCATTTGTAATCTTCTATGTCCACTAAAATTTGTCGATACATTTTTGGTATATCAGCCGTCAAGGCATATGTATAGAATCGAAAACGAACTAAAATTTCTAACAGTTCTGGTTGAATCCTGGAGCCAACCAAAAGATTATCATTTAATGACGTACCATTGCTGGATTTACAGGACGCATCAAAAACCACGCGTAATTTTGTTGATAAACTTTGAGGTCTCAACACCGGATGATGAGGCATAAAATATTTACACTCAGAATCGATATGTTCCTCAACTATTTCTAAATGCTTTAAATCTTTATATTCCTCAATGAATGCTGCGTACTCATTTTTCAAGTCGTAATTCTACTCCAACCTCTTTTCTAAATTCACGAATCTTTTTAGTGCAATATTATAGGAATCACCAATACAACAAGATTTGTTTTTAAAGGGCAAGCAGACAACCAGCCGTCCAGTGGAGTCTTGTTTAACTGTCGAAACGAAATATTGTTCACAAGAGTTTTCATCTGGAGTAAGCAAAGGTTTGTCGACAATAAAAACTGTGATTCCAGCATATTTCTGGTATCTTTAGTAATTTTTGGAGTTGTCTGATTCTAGAAAGGAAATAATTCAAAATTAATTAGAATTCGACCATTATATTCTTTTTACTTTTTGTATTACTTCGCGCTTTCTATACGTTTTAAATTATTTAAAGTCTCATTGCCATTTTTGAGAACTTCATGCAGGAGAGGCATTGATTCTATGCAGGTGCTATCCTGATAACTTTCTTCTATGAACACTGTTTCCGGTTTGGGAGGTGACATTATTATAATGCTTGGTGAGTTATTAATAAATTGTTTAGCGTTCTGAATTGGTGATAGGACCGTTGTAGATGGCACTTCCAGGTTTGCGTTAGAATGTTTTTTGTTTTCTCCTTCTAAACCTTTCTCTGTGAAATCAAACAATTCTGATTCGGATTCTTCAAGCGCTTGAGATGCTTGTTCTTTATTTTCTTCCACAGCCAGTTTGTTGCTTTTTCTAAAGGAATGTTATAAAAGGCATTTTTTAGATTATATCGATAGGTTGTATCATTGCACATGTAAACCCTGTTAATGAAGTACTGTCTGAATTCGTGGCCTCGGGTTGCAACGATGGCAGTTCTTTTAAAAAGTTCGGGAAAGTGTGCTAAAATGAAATATTCAATAGAATTACCGTAAATTTTCGGTCTCAAAAATATGCGCGCTCAGTATTTGATTTTGTTGATTGCCGTCACCGAAGGACGAGTTACTGCCATTATTCATGGCAATATTGAGTTCATCTGGAGTAATGTTAACATCATCCTCAACTCTTTCTTGCTGTTCCTTCCTACAGGATTCCAAAATATTCGTCAGCTCTTTATTCTATTTTGGGTTGTTTTTGGGATTTGTGGTGACATGAAAATAAGACACCAGTGGTGTTCGCCAACTCAAAGGCTATACGACCATCCGAATTCTGGCTGAAGCCCGCGTTATGTTCTAAAACTAAGTTCTAAACTTTATCTATAGAACTTATTGAATTTAAATTCTTGTTCGTGACTCTTTTTTTATTATTTTCACTTCAAAATAGAGCACAAAATGTGCTTTTTTTATTGAGACTTGCATAAATACAGAGTAATTTTGATTTGACAGTTTCTTTACGCGAATATTCTTAGACTATAATGTGTTATCTAGAACTGCGTATCTCATGTGTGAATGCCAACTGCAGTGTTGTACGGATATAATACTACGTTTTCTTAGTAAGGAGTTTAATATGTAATAGAATTGAGTTTTGCTCATAACTCAATTTTTAAATTTAGGGACTAAGTCCTATGTAAAAGAATATTATTAAAACTAATACTAAAACTAAACTTAAATTAACTTATAATTATGCGTAATGTAATTACAAATGAAATAAATAATAAAAATGAATTACTAATGATTACTAAAGATTGCTAACGATCTAATGTGATGGTGAGATAAATCTCAGCCTCTGTGTGAGTTCGTGTGAGCAGTAGTTCTGAAAAATTCAGGCGTGTAATCGGAAAGGGGGTGAGGGTCGGGTATATACTCATTAAGGATTCCTACCGGGGAAAGGTAGCGCGAAGTTCCCCATTTGAATAATTTTTCGGTGTTGTATATTTCTCTAATAAAGCTGTTATTGTGGGTTGCCATGTGAGCGATGAATTTTTTTTGTAGGGACAGAGCATAATGACAGAAGGGAGATATCTGGGCTTTACCATAAATGAATTTGTTGGAAAACCATTTTCTCATTTATTTAAAATTATGATTTACACAAAGTCTTAGAATTTTTCTTTCAAGTATTTCAAATTCTCTGGCTACTGTTGACGATATAGTGAACCATATAGTGTACCATATGTATACTGACTTTGTATAATATCAATTTGGTTCGCTGAGGAAGTGATTTTGAGTGAAATAGTCTGGAGAGCATGTTAAATATTCTCTTTGTTTTTTTAATGTTACACGGGCGTGGTCATTAAATTTAAGTATATTGTTAAAGTGGATACCTAAATATTTTAGGTTGTTAGTGAATGGTATTTCGTGATCATTGAGTTCGATTTGTAATGCCTTACTTTCCGCTACTACCTTCCTAGACGTTTTACCCGAAGCGTTCCTAATGCAAATGGCAAGAGACTTACAGCATTATAATGTAAACTCTCTGGAAGACATAGACGAAGACGTAGACGTACACGACATGAAGAAAAATTGGTATAATGTAACTTTTTCATGTCGTCTCGTCTGGATTTATGAGGGGATATTTTGATATTGTTCCCACATGTGAAATATTTTTAGGGATATTCGAGAAAATTCATGAAAGTACATTGTTTCAGCTTAAAATTTTAGTAAATACTTATTATTATTGGGTATGGCAACAATAAAGTAATAAACTTTTTGATATTTCCCAAAGAATATTAAGAAGTATTGGTGCACAATAATAAAATTGTTTGCTTGTTTGTGTAGTGTTTGCAAATAAAAGTGTTTACAGTGTATTATAGAGGAAAATAGAAAAAAAATATTAGCGTCAATAACCATAAATTGTGTACAATAAAACAATTATTAATAGCATAAATAAATATTGGAATTCAAGAATGGCATTAGCAATATATATTTATCGATTTAGAATGGAACGTCGTCAAGAAAGGCATATGAATATTTTAAGGAGACGCCTGAGGGACGAATCAAATATTTTGGATATGCCGGAATTCGAGTAGGTTGCAATATTCCCCCAATTTCATTACATACACAAACGGCAGACGCTAAAACTGGAATGAAGTAATCAGCACGAATCCATTTTGTGTTCGTCGCGTCTGACAATTATTTCGACCAAAAGTGAGTTTACAATATTCGGCGATCTGACAATCAACCCTGAATATACATAGGAAGACCCCATTTTAGACGAACTTTCGGTTTGGGAAATTTTCGTCACTTTTTCGTGTTTATGTTATACCGATCTATCAAACATACAAAGTACATAAACAAAAATTCCAAAAATTTCCAGCTTCGTGTACGTCGTGACTTTACATTATAATGCTGTTGATGTAGATACGCCTTATGCGTCTGCTCAAGTTATTGTACCGGCTTGTAACAGCCCTACATACTCATGCCTGATCGAAGGAATCGGTTTCTTAGTTTTACACACCAATAACTCAAATAAACACAGTAGAAAAAATTGGTCCGGACGGGTGACTTTTTAAGGAAAATTTTTTGCCGTTATTTTTCGTTATCAGAAACGTAATTAACTAACCAATCGTGATATCATGCCGGCAGATATATCATTTTGAACGTATTTCTCTTGCCTTTACCTTCGTAGAACAGGTCTACGGACTGTAGCGTACGATATACTGGAAATGGTAGGTATTGTTGTACCTTCTTACAACTCTAATTTTATACCTTTAATATTTAGATGTACCATCTAAAAATGTTACCTCTTACATCTTTAATTAAATAAACTATATAAACTAAAGCAACAAGTATATCATGCAATACATCGTTTAAAAGGTAAAAAGGTTGCGTTAAAACGTTACAGTTATTTCAATTTTTACAAAAATTGAAATAACTGTGACGGCATTTATATCGACAAAGAGGTATTCTATATTAATCATAGACAATTTAAATACTTTTAAAATGGTGTTACTGCCAATGTCCTATCTCGATCTGTTGCAGAGATATAACGTTGCGTTTTTAAACGCTTAAGTGCTTCTAAATCCAAAATGGCTGGCGATCTCAAAAAAATTTTAAGTTAGTTAGGTTTCTAAAGGTGAAGTGTAACGATTCAGCGAAAATAAAACAAATCGAAGCCAGATCCATATTGTGAACTTATACCAATAAATTAAAATGGAACGATTTAATTTTTTTTCAAATATAATAGAGCAAACTTCACAATCTCTTACAATTTGTAGTTGACCGAAGGTTTGTTAACCGAAGGTTGGTGAAAACGAAAATTATTAACCGAAGTATAAGTTCCGAACCTCCGGTCAACTAACCTTCAGTTAACCACAAGTTTATCCGAACATTGTGAAAACGGCCCTTAAGGCCTGATTAGTCGTACGTTTTCGTAATTGATTACTTTTTCGAAACTTTTCGGGTTGCAGGGGGTTCAATTGATTATGATGTTGCCAATCTCGTCGAACCATGTTCGAAAGTGGGAATTTTGTGGGCATTTTTTGATGAATTTTATATTTTAAAAATTCTTTGGATTTCTTTAACTCAAATATTACTAAATAATATAAGTAATTATAGAAAGTAAAGTATTATTATTAATTATTATTAATAATTATGTACTGTTTCTTCGGATTTTAATGGGAAATTCATAATGCATTCAAATTTAATGGCATTCATAGAAATGTCACACTTTTTGACAGCTGTGCTCATTGGTTTTGTTAACAATTCTTACAATCATTTGTAAATTCCAAAAAAAGTAAATGGATTACCAAAGTGATTTAGAGATCTTAAATATAATTAGACTCTACTTTGAATGGAAGAATTCGAGGCAAATTAGGCGTTGGCGTGTTTGTCCTATAAACAGAGACCGAGTGAGACATGGTCTCCGAGTGAGACGTCCTATTTATGATTTGCTGTTCAATTTGGTCGGCTTCCATTTAGAAAAGCCACTACAAATCATAGGTGCCGAAGAACGACTGTCAATCACTCTCTTGTAAGTTAAAAAATAATTTTTCAAATGGAATTTTTGAGAAACTAATTTATTTTATTTATATCATACATTTCACGGACTTTATTTTTATTCATTTATTCATATTCATCAATTCATTTATCAATAAAATAATTTATCAATAATATTCATTTATCAAAAATTCATTCATTATTATTTATTTAAAAAATATGAGATCAAAAAATAAAAAGGCAAAAGCAAACCAATTCATGGTAGAATGTACTAATTCTATTAGCTTATAGCTGGCTTTGAATTTATTGTACAATAGTTCATTTAGCCGAACAAGCTCAATAAGTCTCCCGTCCTCCATTTCTTGGTAAATATAAATTGAAGTGAAAGCTTCATGTGGCCACTCACTTTTAGTTGACGCTTTGTTCGAATTTGAGAGAATTTTTCGAAACTTAACCAAATATTAAAATGATTTTGATATTGCGGGGGCAAGTTCTTACAACCACACGAACTGCATATAGCTTATGAGTTTTGACAGTTGAGTTTCGTGTTTGAAAAAGAGCGAACGTACGACTAATCAGGCCTTTAAAGTCATTTACTATTGTAAATGACCCAGTCCCAGCAAACAATATGACTCTTTTTAGATTCCGCTTTGAATTCATAAATACGAATGTTCTTAAAAATGTTCATAAAAAGTTTGTTTTGTTTTGTTCATAAAATGTTTTGTTCAAAAGTTTGTTTTGTTCATAAAATGTTCATAAAAAGTTTTTTTCACAAAAGACTATTTTCGGACGCTTTTTTTGGAGTGTGCACATATTCTTCCAAATCATTTCTTTTTTAATTGACATAATATGAAATATTAAGGCTGCTATAATTGTTTGTTGGGTGGTTAAAAAGTTGTGCACGTTGACAGAGCAAACCTGGGTTGTTGCGTGTGAACCACAGATAAAGAGATAGGACACTTCGCACTAATACACATGCATTTGCTCTATATAATCACAGAACAAATTTAGCTGGAATTTGGTATTTATTTCTTCCTAAACGCGTACTCTTGTCAACAGAAATAAAAAACATGAGGTCTGAGTAGAGGGTTTTTGTATTTGAAGCGTCAAAGGTTTAGTGGATATGGTTTAGCCTTCTACGGATTTTTATTAAGTTTTTCATAAAATTATTTCGTGATTGTTAAAAAATAATTCAACGATGAATAGGGAGATAATTGTGCGGAAATTGAATATTTTTTTGGTCTCTCAATCTTTTAAAATACAATATTTGATACTGAGTTGAGGGTCGTACTGCTCTGTAGCACCCCATTACAATCGTTGCAGAAATCACCCCACATTTGTTTATGCGCGGTGAAACATTGTGTTGCTTTTTTCTGGAAACTGGATGAAAGGAAACAATGACAACAATATGCCACAAGTTCACGCATAGCGTACGTGATGTAAACAATGCATAAAAAAATAGACGTCAAATCGCGTAGTTGTGACGGTTCTTTTTCAATAATCCTACATTTAGATAAATGACATTGGACCGAGTGTAGAGGTACATTGGTGACGTGAGCAAATGCACAGTTAAAGGTAATGGCGTGATCATTATGTACATTGGGTGGCGTGATCAAATGTACAGGTACATAATGAGCCTTACCGAGGTTAGCTACGGGAAAGGTTAGGCTGCGAGGCCAGAAAGTTTGGAACGACGATTAAGAGCGGTCGAATAAATTAAAAACTATGTTGGTGCGTAAAGCATTATAAGAAAAAACTAAAATTTTCTAACGCGTCTAAAGCTGCAAAATTTAATTATTTTTGAAAACTAAACGACGTTTGAAAAGGAAAAGCTTAATTTTATAAGGATCAAATTAATAAAAGAGAGTTCACTCACTGAAATAAATCATTACTTTTCTCTATATTCTACTCTCTTAATAAGCTTAATCGCAACTACATTGTGATTCGATTTAAGATATGAATGCTAAAACAAGAGTTGAGTGAAGAATGAAATATAAAACGAAAATAAAATTATGAGAAATTTGATAAAAACTAAAATTAAAACAAAAACGAACAAAATGAATATAAAATAAATAACAAGCACAAATAAATACACAAATTAAAAAAATAATAGTGTAAATAAAACTTAAACAAGGTCTAAATAAACATAAGAAATATACATCAACTAAAAGGAACAACAAACCTAAACATAAATTTAAAATTGTACAATGAAAACAGAAACAGAAATAAAGTCCAAAGTGTAATAAAAAGAAAATACAAATCAATAAAAAATAGGCGTTCTGTCAAAATATATAAAAAGTAAAATGCAAATCAATTACTAACAAAAATAAAAAAAAATAAATTTAAACGAATATAAAACACAGAGAAAAAATAAACGGTTAATTTTAAATGAAACTATTAAGAAGCATAAACTGCGTATTAGCTGAAGAAACACCTTAGAAATCAGAAATAACAAAAGGAGAACAAGGTAAAAGCGGAAAAGTTATACCCTAAGATACGACTCTAATTAGAAGAAACATCTCGAAACCGTGAAATAGATAGCGCATGTTGTTACGAGATAAAATTATTTTCCAACCTCTCCGCCAGAATGAAGAACCTGAGCCATCAGTGAACTAAGTTAATAAATCTGGAAAATGGTAATATTTAGACAACATACACCTATCTATTCTTACAAAGAAATATACATATATGTATGCTACATATTATAATAAATATATTATATATGTCATATTTTTAAATATACACTACAAATGCAACAATTACATACATAACTGTATACCCTATGAAATATATAAAATATAAATAAATATTTATATATATTATAATGAAAACAACTTTGAGTTAATGAAATGAAATAAGAAAAAAATATGAGAAATCATTAAAGTAAGGTTTTTTTGAAGAAAAAATAATAATTGTTTGTATTCATTCATTCATTAAATATCGTTGATATTCTTTAAATTAAGTTTTCTTCAAATAATTTTAAAAAGACATTATTGTATTGTAAGAAGGCTCATATTGATGTAAAGGATTAATGAAACATTTAATTAATTATCTTAAAATAATTGATATAATATAAGCACAACTTTTCATATTCAATTAATTATTTTGGAGTATTGAATTAATTTTTTTAGTATTATTTAATTGATTAATGAAATTATTATTAAAAAAAACAAGAACGAATTATTATGATGTTATATATATTTAGATATATATGTATACCTATACATAAAGTTTACTACAACAAAAAATTAAGTTCCATTTTTGTTGTAACAAAATTTAAAGGAAAGAAATGTAAATGAAATGAAATCATGAAAGAAATAATGTAAAATAATGTAAAAAAACTCGTTTATAATCGAATAAATTTTTTTTAGGGTTACCAAAACTATTAGAAAGGATGTATTTTCTTGGTAACAAGGTTGGGTGGGCAATATTAAGGATCAAACCATCGGATCCTTTGTGTCTTGATCTGAGCTAACCAGAAATAAATTCGGCAAAGTGATTGTTGATTGGCCATTCCCCCCTTTAAATGATCCCCATATATCTTTACTATATTTAGCACGTGAGATCCTTGTTGAGCGATTCTATTACCTAGGTAAGGAATAACCCCTTCCCATCCGACGAGTCCTAGCTGGTAAATTAATACGTGCTACCCTTACCTTGCATTTGAAAGCTTGATGACATCTCATAGTTTAAAGAATCGTTACATAGTGAATTGCGAGTGTCCTATCTCTGATATTAACATTCGACTGATCGAAATTGGGAAGCCCAAATTTTGGTTTACTTTTTATGTGAATAAGCTATAAACGAGCTGTAAAATTGTATACAGAAAATCCTTTATTTTTAATGTCAAATTTTACACCACGATTTTATATGACAGATTCCTATTTTTACCAACAGAAATGAGTATAGAAAAACGAAATTGTATAAAAAGTTAATTGGCGAATTGTGTTGGGTTACCATATTGACATATGAAATCCTTTTTGTCAACTTGTGTATATATTATAATTAAAAGGCGCAATTACCAAGGACGAAAAACTGCAATAAAAAATTTGAAATAGCAGTAATAATTTTTGTAAAAATGATGTTCTCCAAAGGAGATTTATGGATAGAATAATGAACTGTTCGCCATAGAGAAAGAAGCCGAAACATTTGTGTCCTAATAAGGTTTTGGAATATAAAGAAAGGTAAAGTATAAGCAATATACTTGTAAAGGTAAAAATACTAAAGATTATATATAATGCTTAATTAATATTTCCGGCATAATACTTAAACAAAGTAATGGATTTTGGATCAATATAATTGATTATTTTTAAATATAGATTAATAGCTTCACCGCATAGAAATGCTGCCTTACCCCGCACTCAGCAGCATTTCATTATTGAACACATAAACTTATTGGCAGCAAGCAGAAAATGTCAAAATGCTATGGCGAATGTAAACAAGAAGTTTGTGTAATAATGTTCCTTTCATGCAGTTCAAATAAGAAACAAAAATAAAAACAAAATTAAAGCTTAAAGACAATCATAGCAGCTGGCAGCAGCGACGCCTGGAAACGTCGTTTACATCCAGTAATTATGTTAAACAATAGCAGCTGGCAGCTAGTAGCAATTGTAAAAAGAGAACAAAATAAATTAAATTGAAAGCAATTGCGTTGTCGCAATTGTCATAAAATTAAACAAAGAGAATGAAATAATAATATTTCAACTGCTACAAAAAATCAGAAATAGCTCGGCAGTTGGCAGCTAGCGACGTAGCAGTAGCGTGGCTCAAACTGAAAATAAATTTTATCGATCTCCATAAGAAATAACCTATGTAATTTCGACAGGTGGACTCGCTGCTAGCTGCCAGCTCCTATGGTTGTGTTTAAGCTTTTAGAAGAGTAATAGCTTGATCACATAGAAATTACTGTTTCTGCCGGCAGTAACAGCATTTCAGCATTGAACACATAGACTTCTCGGGCAGAAGGCAGTAAATGTCAAAATGCTTTGCAAAATGTAAACAATATGGTTGTGTAAGAATATTCCGTTCATACAGTTCAAATAAGAAACAAAAACAAAAACAAAATAAGAAGAACAAGGGTAGCAGATGACAGTAAAATTAGAAATTTTCAATCTATTGCCTGGCAGAAACTGCTTTTACTGCCCGACAGAAATTATTTTTTTCTCACTTCCCATAAGAACCAATGTAAGTAATTAAGTAAGTAAATTTTATTGAGGCTTTTTCAGTTACATGACATTCTTATATTCTATTCTTATAATCTATTACAAAAACTTTCGCCGACTTTGCATTGGTCTGGCTATAGAGGGTGTTTCAAAAAGTAAAAAGACAAAAACTACACTGTAAGTGTCTTTTAGAGTGAAAGACAATTAGATTGACACTACCGGGTAAAATTACATTTTGTCTGCTCAATTTAGACAGTAACATGTTATTTTTCTTAAAACTAAATATTTTTTTTACAAAATTTTTTACAAGAATTAGGGGGTGGAATTAGGAAGATAGAGGTGGGACGGTAGGATTCGAAAAAGATGGCTTTCTTAATGAAAGCGCTGAGAGAGGCTAGTAGTTATTTAAATGTCTTACAGAACTTCTAACTAACTAACAGGAGGTCCAAGCGCATACCTTCTAAACATTTATATTTTCTTCCTAACCTCTGTATGTGTTAGGGTTTCGTAGCTGGAAAAATAAAGGGAGGCACTGATATGGGTTGCTAAGCTTAAGCAAGTTAATTGATTCCTCGTTGAGGATACTGAATGGCGAGATGTAAAATGTAAAATCGACTATTTATTCCGTGATCCAAATTATGACGGTATATAGACTTTATCAAAATGTTGCTATAATCTTGAAATTTATCCAATCTTGATCTGGCTAATGTTAACATGTAACTCATTAAGGGTGTAACTTTAGCTGCAGTATAAATTGTTTTGTTGCTGTTTAGGCATTTTCTCAGAACTGTCCTTTCAAACGCTTGCATTTCTTTGCCAACAATAGGAAAAAATCTGTACCCAAATTGGGAAGCCATAGGAAAGTACTGGTCGTATAAGGGCTTTGTACAGTAGAAGCTTTGTTTCCTTTTCTACATCCGAAGAGTTTAGTAGGTACTTTAGTTTGCCAGCTGCCACTGTGCTTGTTTTTAAGAGATTTTCTCGCATGTAAGTTCATCTTGAGTCTGTGATGGAGATGGACTCCAAGATATTTTATTTCTTTCTTTAGCGGAATATGCTGCCCTTCAACAACGAGCGAGAGATTCTTACTTTCGCGCACTGCCAGATGGTGTCCTTTCTGAGAAGCATTCCTGAAGCAAATATGTTCACATTTGCCCCAGTTTACCTGTATGCCCCATTTTTTGTAATATTGAATGATTTTGGTAAGGTGTTCGCGAATTTGGTTAAGGCCCTCGTGAGGTATCTGATGTGCACTGAAAATGATGGTGTCATCCGCATATAGAATAGAGGATGAGGAGAGAGTTGAGCTCGGGAAATCGTGAAGAAAGATGTTGAAGAGAACTGGGCCAAGTATTGAACCTTGGGGAACCCCTGCATTCACAGGAATGGTAGTGGATTTTTCGGCCCCTAGGTGAACTCTTAAAGTCCGGTTTTGAAGAAAGCTTCGAATGATGTTTACTAAATAAAATGGACAATTAATGGCAATTAGCTTATTTAATATCCCTTCACGCCATACAAGGTCAAAGGCCTTTCGGAGGTCTATGGTACATGCAATAGTACAATTCTTTTCTCTCAGGTTTTTCAAAATTACATCCTGGAGGTAGAGTAACGCGTGTTCTGTTGAGTGATTTTTTCTAAACCCAAATTGCATGCAGGGAATTATATTACGTTTAAATGCAAAATTGTCAAATTTCTGACGAATGATTCTCTCAAGTATCTTGCCTAGATTTGATAGCAGGGAGATTGGTCTTGGATCTTCCACGGAACGGGAGTTTGGTTTTTTTTGGAGAGGTAACAATTTAGCTTCCTTCCAAATTGTTGGGAAGTACGAATTATTTATACAGTTGTTGATTAAGATTGTTAATGGACGCGATATTGCCTTTTTACATTTTTTTATTAGGAAATTAGAGATATCATCTGGGGCGGAAGATTTTTTATTATTTAAATTATGGATTAAGGACTCGATAGAGGACATTGTTGCAAAGTTCCTAGTATCGGAGGGAGAGTCGGATTTGTTTTCAGGAGTAAAGTGAGTGATTGGATCGCAATAATTTTGCTGCCAATAAGCATTATTTTCTGAAATAGGCGTGCAGAGGAAACACGTTAGGAGTGTTGTGCCTGAACAGATTCATGTAAAAGTCAGCAAGATTGGACAGCTTGTCGGTTATCGAATGGTATGCTGTGCCGTTTATTTCTAACGGTACGTTTAGCGGAGTCTATCTTTTTGCGTCCGGTTAATCGATCGGTTTCTCTAAAAACAGTAGGCCCCGGTTTAATGCGTTTAAGTTGTTTCTTGAGGTGATCGTTTAGTTCAATTCTGACTCTATCTTTTATCATTTTGCACAATATAGAAACTCTGGCTGACAACTCTAGGTACTCGGAGTTAACCCTATTGCCCACACGATGAAATATTCTTTTGAGCTTCACTTTCCAAGTTTTCCGTAGCTTAAAGAGTTTGAGTGTTTCGTCTGAGATATTTAGATAGCTGACATTCGGAGTAATTTTTCGGGAGTAGTAATCTAAGCAGTTTTTAATACAGGAGGTAACAGAGGATACTAGGAGGTGTAATTCGTTATTGGGAATATTTCTTTCGGATTTTATATCTAAAAGAGAAGTGCGATGTTTCAGATCAGCATTAAAGTTATTGCAGTTTATGTTCTTTAAGGACGTTAGAGACTGAGGGCTGGTTAAGAGTGGACTGGGGGGCGTTGGTTTGAATAGTCAGAAGGATTGTAAAATGATCTGAGATGGCATTCAACGAGGTACAGCCGTGATTTCTATTGGGCGTTGTCGGTATTAGATTTGTGGAAACAAGAAAAAAGTCAATGTGGGAGGAAGAAGCCGGTCTCGTGGGTCCTCTAGGGGCTACTATGTATAAGTTCAGTAAATTTTTGTGATACCAATCGAAGAGAGTTTCCATTGATGTTGTTTGTGGAATCCCCCCAAAGCCTGTGCCTAGAACTGAAATCTCCACCAATTATGAATAAACTACAATGACGAATTTTTGGAAAGAGGTCTTCTAAGGCATGTTCTAAAGCTCTGCCCGCGTTGCAGGGAACATATAATGAAACAATTGCTAAATTTGTTGTTCTTCTAAGTTATTCTTCAATTGTAAAATTATTATAGTTACAGAAATTTTATCACTGTGAAATGAGAGTGGGGTGAATTTTAATGAGTTATTAATGAGAATACCTGTGCCTCTGTGTGAGAAATTGCACAGCAATTTGTAATTTTCAAAGTATCTTATTTGATCTGGTTTCATGCAGGTTTCTTGCAAGAAAAACGCAGTCGGATGGAACTCTTTAAGAAGCTGGTCAATTTCTATGGACTTATCAGTCGAGAGCGAGTTGACATTAGCAGAAAGAAATCTTAGCATCATGGGGTAAGACTAGCTAAAAAGCCCAGATAGGCGCCTGGTTTATCGTGCTCTTTAAGAGAGCTGTAATTTGGCCAGAATTCTCTAACCTTGGAGAAGGTTGTTAGGGGTACTCCAAAGAGCCTCAAGGACTCATTTAGGAAGTCTGAAAACATATTGTTAGGTGAATCTCCTGTCCCAATCCGGTGGCCTCTTACTACTTCAGCATAAGAATCACCCTTCTGAGTGAATTGGTTAACATTTTCCATTACAGTTATATTTCTAACTCGTCTTTGCCTTTCCAAGATGGTTGCTTTGTTTACTTTAGATTGGATAAATTCTAATCTTTTACGACACCCTCTGTAATTCGCTGGATGTCCTACTTGGCCGCAATTTAAGCAGCCAACCTGTTCAGAGTTTTCATCATTCAGAACCCTTTTGCATGCCCCAATATCGTGTGTCTCTTGACACTTTACGCATCTTGGGTTAAATGCACAGTAGGAGCTAAGATGTCCAAAGCGTTGGCACTTAAAACATTGAACGAGACCATTCCTTTTAAAAGTTTCCCATTTTACAATATGTTGTAGCAGAAACTTGAGTTTCTTTAATTTAACCAACATTTCACCGCTATTTACAGCGCAGACGAAGATACCCAGATCGTAGTTGCTGTCTTTGGACCATCTGGTTTCAAATTTTTTAACCGACAACGCAATAGACGGATCTATAGCCCTAACACTCAGTTCAACCTCTTCAGGTGAGAATCCAGCAGAAAGTTCCTTAAGGAGTATGGTAGGTTTTTTTAATGAATTTGGAGTGTGTGAAAATGCTTCTATTTTGGAATTTTTAAAATGTTCCATAAAGAACGTATGCACTTTTACCTCCTTGACAATTTTAATTTGTTTGGACCAGAGGTCGAAACTTTTATGACTTTTATAATAAAAGTCATGAAATAAGAGTTATTCAATGACTTTTATTTTAAAAGTTTTTCGATAAGAGTTATTCGATGACTTTTATTTTAAATGTTTTTCGATAAAAGTTATTCGATGACTTTTATTTTAAAAGTTTTTCGATGAGAGTTATTCGACGACTTTTATTTTAAAAGTTTTTCGATGAGAGTTATTCGATGACTTTTATTTTAAAAGTTTTTCGATAAAAGTTATTCGATGACTTTTATTTTAAAAGTTTTTCGATGAGAGTTATTCGATGACTTTTATTTTAAAAGTTTTTTAATAAGAGTTATTCGATGACTTTTATTTTAAAAGTTTTTTAATAAGAGTTATTTAAGACTTTTTCGTAATATAAGTTTTTTGTTGATGAGGTAGATGATGGTCAATACGAACTAACATTGAGCTACGATATGATGAAAAGAATTAATCTTAGCTGGTGGGTTGGAAGATGCACGTATATAGAAAGTATTGTGAAATAGATTTTTTACATAGTGGGAAGTAGGCGGGGGCCACTCAATACCGCCAAAGGGGCGTTTATTACGAAAAAATGACTTTGCGTCAATCGGTAGCAAATGTCGCGAAACGGATATAAAATCAGGTGGGAGGGGGAGTGACCGCCCCAAAAGGGCGTAGTGGGCGGTTTTTGACAAAAAACTACTTTGCGCTAATCGATAGAAAATATTATGAAACAGATTTGTAACATATTGGGAGGTGGGCGTGGACACCAAAAGGGGGCGGAAGGGGCGTTTTTTTACAAAAAAATTACTTTGCGCTAATCGATAGGAAATATCATTCATAAATGGCAGGACACCATTTCTCTTTTAGTAATTCTCACCTTTGTATGCTCCGTTCCTTATCTGGAGGACTTCTATCGCAGAGGGATTCATTGTTCTCAGCTGCGTGCTGCGAGCAGCTATCATCCATTCCGTCCGCAAGCAAACGAAATCTATTGGGGTTTGGTGGCTGCGGATCGATAGCTTGTTTCTTCGATGAGGAGAGAGAATTTCCTCCTTGTCTTCTTTTCCTGTTAAACGCTTTTTTGAAGTATTCAAGTTCTTTGTCCAAAATGAATTTCAAATTATCGTCCACTTCAAAATTTTTCAGCACTTCGCTCGCCTGAGAAATATCTTTTTGGCGTTCAGGTAGCGTCACCGGCGTAGTCGGCCATTTTGTTACGTGTTCGTATATTTTGTTAATGTCCGCTGCATTCAATAATTCCGAGGGCTTATTTATATGTTGATTGCCATAGCAATTTCCACCATAGTCCATTTTTGTAATTGGCGGATCGGTGGTAATACCGCTACTCACTTCAACACTCATTAGAAATGATCTAAAAGTTGTTTTTTTTGTATTATTTAATACTTTTAATTTATTCGTTTAGATTTTTCACAAAAATTCCTTTCAGAGCTGGACTGTCGCACTCGCAAGACCAACCTCCTATCATAAGAACCAATGTAAATTTTGACATTTCTGCTACTGCCGCCAGAAACAGTAATTTCTATGTGTTCAAGCTATAAGACTAGCAGCCGGTAGCAAAATTATAAATTTTCAATCTAATACCTAGCAGCCAGCAGCATTTGTTGTTTTTCGCTTTCCATAAAACCCAATGTAATTTTGACATGCTGGTGGCTGCCGGCAGAAAGCAGCATTTCTATGTGTTTAAGCCATAATAGTAAATATCCATGATTTACAAAAATGTATCTACATAATCTATTTATTTTATCTACACAATTAATCAGGTTAAGCAATATGTTTTATTGTTATATATTTCGGTAAAAATTTAAACAATGTCTCAATTGAACACAAATATATTAATTAAAATCGAATTAATTTCTCTGGCTGAAAACACTTGCAAGCATTTACTAATTTGTTATAAAACCAATCTGTCAATGCTGAATTTAATAAATTTTGTAATATAGGAATTTTAGATATTTTAGATATTTTGATAGTTGTGTGAAATCTTGAAATATTTTCTTAATTGAAAAATGTGTAATTATCTAAACAAAAAATCCAAATTATTTTTGAAAAAGTTTATTTATTGAATTAATCGGTTTTACTCATAAAAGAAATAACGCCCACGGAAACGACGATAAAAGAACAAACCGCCAAAATCCCGTAACTCGATTTACGATAATTTGTTCGTGTCTGGTGTTTGAAGTGATTTCGTATTTCGGATTTTGACAGTAAAGCGACAAGGCGGAAGTTTTTCGTTTTCATATTTTAATTTTTTTATTTATCATCGCCTATTTCATTAGTTTAATTTGATAAAAAGTCTATTTCGTTGGAATATATATAACAAATTTCTAGTCTAAAAATTGCTGTAAAAACAAATGTTTTTTGGGAAATTTGTTGTGTGAATTGATAAAATTGAATGCAATAAACTACAAATGAAAAAACCGCGTGCAAGGAGCAAAGTTTGCCAAACAATTCAAATTCCAAAATACGAAATTCAATTCAGATTGTTGACTGCTACGATTTTGAAAAAATTTTGCAATTGAAAAGAAAATCAAGTGAGTTGGAAAAATTGTGATTGGTGTCCGTCCTCGAACGTGATATAATTCTGGCTGGTGCCCGTACTCAAACCAACGAGTCTTACGGAGGAGGACAGCTGGAACTGGCACTTCGAGCAATTGTTACACAACGAACAATTGTTAAACGGCCGTGCCGTTTCCAAGCCAACCAAAGAAATCAAAGTACCACCGAATCAAACCAATAAAACAACAAATAAAAAAATGGAAAAGAAGGCTCTTAAAACTTCGCTCGTTAATAAGGATTTCCCAAAATTGGAAAGCAATACAAGTGACATAAATAGTGGAACGCTAACAACCTCATCAATTACCAATCAGCTCCAACAGCAGCAACAACAACAACAACCGCAGCAACATCATCATCATCACCATCATCATCACCACCACCATCAGACCAATCTATCTCTGCATCAAAATTCGCATGGTAGTTCTCATAGCCACAATATTATCAATAAAACTAAACATCGTAGCAACAACAACAATAACAACATCCATAATGACACAATTAATTGTATCGGTCATTATAATACAATAATTGATATCAAATCGCATGAACATTTAGCTATGAGCACCAAATCGTTACCAACAAGAACCAAAAATGAAGGTGAGTTTTCGGATATTTGAATTGCAAAAAATTCAATAATTCGGGGAATAGCTTTCACTAAAGACGCAGCTTTAAAACCTATTTCTCTTTTAGAGGCTATAGAAGATTTACGTCAGCGCATACCCGATATTGAAAATATTTTTGATCTCCATAGTCGTATCGGCAATGGCACGTTCAGTACTGTACTTCTGGGAACTTTAAAGAAGGATCGAGAGTTACCAGAAGGAATGCGACGCAAGTTCGCTATTAAGCATCATATACCCACTAGTCATCCGGATCGTATAATTAAAGAGCTTAAATGCATGGTCGAAATTGGGTAAGCACTATCCGGGTTCGAGTACTGTTCTTATGAAATTTCATGTATTCAATTTGATTTTATGTAATACGTGTACGATAGAAAGTAAGATGCTTTTATGACCTGACATTATCTTATTACGCAAATTTAACAAATTACGTCTTGTTATGACGTAAAGCGTATATGCATATGTGGGTGATGCCATATGTATGTGCGTATAGTACAGTGGATACTCTATTAATTTAAGCTTCCCCGAAATCATATGAAAAAGCACAGCATTCGTATTAAATTCCCTGCATTTCTCTCTCTAATGATAAGGTTTTGAATTAGAGAATGTGTAGATTGGTCAAGGTAGACTAATCAATTGATATCCGATGAAATGTATATTGATATTTTTTCTCCAGTTATTTTTAGTTGATTTTTAATCCAGTTTTATTTGATTGATAAAATCAATCAATTACAATTTACAATGATTACTTGATTGTCTCACTTTTGACATTAGAAAGTTTAACTTTCAATTGGTTAAGCATTTCTCTTCATTATTTCCCCTCACACTTAACTTTCTACTAAGTTTTCATTCATAAACACAATGAATAATTGGAAAAATGGTATAATCATTTTTAAAATTCAGTAATTAACATCATCATACGTATGGAACGTATGGTTTGTATAAAAAATGAAAAATATTTAATAGCTTTCTTAATTTCGAAGACTAATTAACAAATAAATTAATTCATTAAATGAATTCGGGATTTGAATTAATTTATGATTCGGTTTACAATTTTAATTATATAACTTTGTTTCTCCAGTTGAAAATTCTAACTTTCTTTTTAAATGGTAGTTAATTTTTAAATGGTAGTTAAATTAATTAATTAACGGCTATTAATAGCGAGGGGTAAAATGTTAAAATTTGTGAAAACATTTTGGATAATGTTGGCCTACAATTAAGAATTATTAGCAGTCGAGCTAATTACTCGTTTGTAGCATTCCCTTATAATCTACTAGTGGTATGCACTGTACTGGCGTTGCGTGCTTAATTTTAATATTAATTTAATCGCTGCTTATCTTCTTAATTCTAATGCATAAACAATCATTGTCAATAGTATTCGATGCATGTGATTGTGACTGAATTACGTCACAACAAGATGCAATAATAACTGATTCTTTTGACGTCACGAAAAAATTATTCTAATGTTGAGAACATTTCTTTATTATTCAATACTTCCGTAGGTGTTTATGAGTGTGTTTATGGCGAGTATGCTCGTATGGAACGAACAATTACGTGTATAGATATATATCTTATTCACAGCTTTATAATTTAGTTTACAATGGATTAAATAAAGTGATGTCAAATTTCTTTAAAGCCAACTTACCTTCAGTATCAATTAAATTTATGTAAAGGTTTTGAAAATTAATGAAGTTTATCTCCGCTTAAAAAATATTGTAAAATAGGAAACCATTCTAATTCTAATTTAATAAAATATGAAATTTAATTTGTCGAATTCTATCACCTTAACTTAGAATTAAACTTCGGTCATAACGTAATGCACATAATTGAGATATTGAGAATTTTGTGCTCCAATAAACCTAGAAAATTCTAACTTAACTGGAAATAAATTAGAAATTAATTTGGTTAATGAAAACTATTCCTTAATGGTTTAACTTTGGATTAAATTTAGATCATTTATGTGATCTGAAATTTATTTTAATCTTATTACAGCAAAAAGCATTTCCAAAAATAATGAATTATTTGAACAAGTTATCATTTTTTCTTCTAATATTTTAGGGGTACCGATAATGTAGTTGGTATTAATTGTACAATACGACATAACGAATCTGTTGCCTTTATTATGCCTTACATGCAACATGACCGTTTTCACGAGTTTTTCAGTAAAATGGAATTGCCCGAGGTTCAGAGTTATATGAAAAATCTTTTGATAGCATTGCGTCGTGTCCATAAATTTAATGTTATCCATCGTGATGTCAAGCCCAGCAATTTTCTCTATAATCGACGCAAGCGACAATTTCTTTTGGTTGATTTCGGTTTAGCGCAACATATACCGCCGCCTCAAACAACCTCAGTGCCCGCAATTACTGCTAGGAATATATTAGATGGCAAACGGCCACGTGAACAAGAAGAAACGATGCCGCAGTCGCAAGCAGTTATTCGAGGAGACTGTACTGCAGCTGGTGGCAGCCAAGTCGAGGTAAGCGGTTCTGTAAAACGTTTAAGGACTACTGGTCCACATGGTGATCAACAAATTTCTCCTGCCATCATGGCAAACACACTACCACCAATTGCACGCATTGCAAATAATGGCAATCTTCCCAATGGCTCTCAATTTAAGATGCCGCTTAAGCAATTGAATGAGATCTCAACACCAGCGGCAGGAAGGAATCAAATCTGTATTGGAAGTACAAATAACGGTTCTGTTAATAACACTCACGGCACCCCACTGAGCAGGTAAAATATACACCCAGACTTTCCAACAAATGGATTTAAATTTTCTTTTTATTTCTTATAGACCACGAGGCACCACATCGGTAGCTAGTCGTTTATTGTTAAAAAGTCGTCAAACCTCCGCTGGTACTCCCGGGAATACGACAGTACTCCCCTGTAACGATTCTCCAATCAATCCTACCGCTAATTCTTGTACAGTAGTGCCACAAATTATCAAGGATTCGTCTACAAAGGTTGGCACAAGCAATCACCAGAATATCGCTATTACTAATACTGCCAAGTGTTTCTGCTACGGTGCTCCTCAGGTGTGCAATATCTGCCTAATCAAAAAAGAGATACATGCTTCACGTGCGGGAACACCTGGCTATAGACCGCCCGAAGTTCTCCTGAAATATCCAGATCAAACTACTGCTGTTGACATTTGGGCATCCGGAGTCATTCTCTTATCGATACTCTCTTCTGTTTATCCCTTTTTTAAGGCACCAAATGATTATGTGGCTTTAGCTGAAATGGTCACCATATTCGGTGATAAGACAATACGTAAGACTGCTTTTGTTTTAGATCGTTTGGTAACGCTTAGTCAAAAGACCAAGCCTCTCGATTTGCGTAAACTCTGTGTTCGTTTTCGTAATCGTAGCAAATTTAGTTCACCGGAATTGCTTAAAAAATATCAAACCTCCGAAGGCAGTTGCGAAGTATGTAAAAATTGTGATCAATTTTATTTCAATTGTCTTTGTGCTGAAACACATTACGCAACGGAACCTATTGGTGATGATGATCCCTTTCCGGCCAGCACTTACGATTTGCTCTACAAATTGCTCGAAGTCAATCCACATAAGCGTATCACTGCCGAAGAAGCCTTGGAGCATCCATTTTTCAAAGAACAGCCAAGAGATATACCAAAAAAGAAACCGACTCGAGAATAATGACACAAAGATGGATAGCTTTGAAGAGTATTGTATAAATATTTAAAAATATTTGGGGATTATAATCCTTTATATTACGAAAAACCTGTCTCAAAAAAAATTTCAATCTCAAACATATGTTTAAGAAAAAGCTTCCAAAAGAACGTTTCCAAAGAAATGAGAAAGCAATCAAAATTTTTTCAATCAAAATTCTTTTCGTCTTGCGAAGTATACTTTTGTGGTTGTTTCATATCATTTTGCTGGGCATAATGGAATTTAAAAAATTGTCAGTATATTTTATGAATTGTCTTGTGTCTCAAAGAGAACCTCTAAAAATTCACTAAATTTATTAAAAAAATACCAAAAATTTATTTCATGCAAATTTTCAAACACGGTGTTTATTTTCAAAAGAAAATGTGCAACAATCAGCTGATGTAATGCCTTGGTTTTATTTTTATAGGAAATATATATATATATATATATATATATATATATATATATATATATATATATATATATATATATATATATATATATATATATATATATATATATATATATATATATATATATATATATATATATATATATATATATATATATATATATATATATATATATATATATATATATATATATATATATATATATATATATATATATATATATATATATATATATATATATATATATATATATATATATATATATATATATATATATATATATATATATATATATATATATATATATATATATATATATATATATATATATATATATATATATATATATATATATATATATATATATATATATATATATATATATATATATATATATATATATATATATATATATATATATATATATATATATATATATATATATATATATATATATATATATATATATATATATATATATATATATATATATATATATATATATATATATATATATATATATATATATATATATATATATATATATATATATATATATATATATATATATATATATATATATATATATATATATATATATATATATATATATATATATATATATATATATATATATATATATATATATATATATATATATATATATATAAATGGATTTACATGGAACATGTAATGTACATGTGTATGAATGTATGTATACTAAATTTTAAAAGATTTCTTGGTAAATTTGTATATAGATTTAATTTTATTTAAATTAAAATAAATTTTTATATTAAATAAAAATATAGTGTTGAAATATTTATTAGACTAGTTTTTTTGTCGTTAATCCACAGCAAAAATGATGCGAATGCAAAAATTTATAAACGAACAATTGAAAATAGATATGAACTTGCTGCCAGAGAATTAACATTGTTATAGTAAATCAGAACTTTAATTGGAGTTAAGGAAAAATAATGCTGCTAACCATTTTAACCCCACTTCAATTAATGTTCTGGGTTACTAAAGCAGTGTTAATTCTCTGAGTGGAGGTTAGGGTTAAATAGGAAATTAATTCCGAAAGCTCGCTCTAATTAAGGATATGATTTCGTTCTCCCTTTCATAAGAATCATAACATCTAGAGTGTGACAATCGTGTAAATTTTGTTTTGTATTGAGATTGGGTGTATATTTTAATTCCATTTAATTTCCCTAAAATAATAACCTGACTCATATAACTATCAAACCACACAGTAAAAGTTTTATTATAGGTGGAAAAATGAAATTGGATTAATCCAGGGTTGCGGAAGTAGACTTACAATCTATTGATCCTAGCCAATTAAGACAGCCTTTGAAATCAAATCTGAAAAACACGCATTATCACAGCATCACTGAATGTCTATTGGTTAATCGAGGAACACAACTAAAATTTTTTTAACATTTAATCATCTTTAAAACCAGCGCACATTTCCTACCTCTATAGTGTCTTGAAAATAAAGCAATGCTTTCTGCGAATCCGGATTTGAAAACAATAAAAGCATCGAATTTTAATTCATTTTATTTGGGTCTTCATCAACTTTTTTTTCAATTTCGATAATCTTACCAGCTGCCACTTCAGCTTTTGATGGTTGTGTCTTTATCACGCGCTGCTTCGCTGAAACATAACTTCCGTGACCAGCTGCCCGTTCAGATTCCTCGACGCTATAAGGTTCTGTTTCGAGAGCTTTCAGACGACGCTTGTGTACTTTGGTGCGAAAATGTGATTGCAAGGCATGGTCATCAATAAAGTATTTAGCGCAGTGCACGCAATAAAACTGTGCAAACCCAGGCTTTTCCAAATCTACTTCTTGATTTATTAATTGTGCACTATTGCTTCGCATATCATCATCGATTTGATCAAGATCACGTCTCCGATTACGCACACGCCATCTACGTTTAAGATGCGTATCACCGGAGTGCATCTTTTTTCGCTTCTGTACCATTCCCATTTTGGGTTCCCTTTAGTATTTTAGCTTGAGTAAATTATAAATCGGCTAACCACTACACACGTGGTCCACGTTCTAGTGCAAAATCTAGCAAAGGCCTCCTCTACCTGTTGTGGTTAAAACATAATCATTATTACGTATTTTTATTAATAATATAATTCTACCTATTCGTTGGTTATTTGTTAATGTTTGAATTGAAGGCACAGGAAATTAGACTTCGAATTACTTTTTTTGGGGATTTGTAGTCTCCTGCGAACAGGGACAACAGCTGCGAATGCGACATCTTGTAAACAGAGACAACGAGATAGAAAACGACAAAATTTTACACGACCTAAACTCAAGTACAGAGTGTATGTATATGCATGCGTAGTTCACCAATATAATGTCACATATTACTTTTCATGAAAATATTATGTAAACAATTTATTGTGCTTACATTTTTTCATAGGTACCAGTTCTCAAAACTGAATTGAATTATTATAATTATTATAATTCAAATAATAGTCTACTGAAACATCAGGTCTTGGTGAGTAATTTGACTTTAGTTGCTTTAGTTGCAAAATTACCAATTAATTCTCTCGGGGCAGAGCAGTTCGATCAAGCGTTGGGTTGCTCCTACTTGCGTGAATTGAGGTAACAATCGATTAAGCTGGGAGCTCAAGAACCGGAAAGAAAATCAAGCTTACTGGAATGTAATTATTACTCATTCTTACAGTTTACATTACAGTTCTTTGCATTAAGTAAGAGACTAAACGAGGACTTCCAGTTGCCATTATTGCAATCCCGAGGAAATGCTAAAAACGATATGCCGCGAACTTCAAATAATATAAATGAACATACGCATCCATCGAAATAGCGGAAAAAAGATAGACAGAAAAAAGACAGAAGAGTTCAGAAAAAATGAGTGACGATCTTTTGAACATTCATAACAAAAATACTTAATACTTGGGTCTTGAAATATGCCCCTTCCGTCCTTTGTGTGCGCCCACGTCCACCTTATACTGTGTCACATGCCTATTTTATGGCTTTTGGCATTGATTAGCGCAATGTGTTTTTTTGGTAAAAAACGCCCCTTCCGCCCCTTTAAGGGAGTCCACGTCCCGTACCACCATGTCCCAAATCCGTTTCATGATATTTGCTATCGATTAGCGCAAAGTGGTTTTTTTGTTGAAAAACGCTCTTTTCGCCACTTTTGCGGAGTCCACGCCCCGTAACACTATGTCCCAAATCCGTTTCCTGATATTTGCTATCGATTAGCGCAGTGGTTTTTTGGGAAAAAACGCCCCTTCCTCCCCCTTTGGGGAGTCCACGCCCCGTACCAACACGTCCCAAATCCGTTTCATGATATTTGCTATCGATTAGCGCAAAGTAGTTTTTTGTGAAAAACCGCCCACTACGCCCTTTTGGCACGGCCACTCCCCCTCCCACCTGGTTTTACATCCGTTTCGCGACATTTTCTACCAATTGACGCAGTCATTTTTTCGTAAGAAACTGTATTGGTTTTGTATTGAGTGGTATTGAGTATTTGGCGGTAAGAGCCCACTTCCCACTATGTAAAAAATTTATTTATCAATTTTATCAATTTTCTATATATTTGCATCTTCCAACCACCAACTAAGATCCATTTTTTTCATCATATCGTAGCTAAATGTTAGTTCGTATTGACCATCATCTACCTCATCAACAAATGATTTCATATTTCTCTTATTAAAAAACTTTTAAAATAAAAGTAAAAGTCAACATTTAACTTTTATTTATAAAAGTAATAGTTAAAGTAAACTTTTACCCTTATAAATAAAAGTAAAATTTAAAAGTAAACTTTTACTTTTAAAAATAAAAGAAAAAGTTAAAAGTAAATTTTTACTTCTATTTTTAAATGTATAAGTAAACTTTTAACTTTTACTTTTAAAATTAAAATTTAAAAGTTTACTTTTAAATAAAAGTTTTGAAAATAAGAGCTATTTTCGAGCACTGATTTAAACATTTTCATGGATTGAAATTTCATGTATTAGCTTGTTGATGCCTTGCCGGATAGACCATTTAGATTTTATGTGCACATCGCACATGTTTCTCCGTTGAAGTGCGGAATTTTTTACGAAAATACGAAATTTTTGAGATGATATTAGTTAATCACATATGTATTTGAAGAATGTTCTATCTCTTTATCCCTAGTAAAAAGTCCTCTATCCTTTTATCTCCGCGTAACCACAACCATATATATGAAGATAGGACACTCTCAATACACCACGCGAAAAAAGTGATTAAAATATATTTACTATTTTTACGACGTTTTAAAAGACTTTACGACGTTTTAAGAGACCAAAAACAATATCCAAATTTCACACAAATACCTTCATATTCATTGTTTAACTATTTCTTAACAATCAAGATGTAAAGTTTATGGAAAAACTTATAACAATCTTCGGAAGATTCAAGCATATTCTCCAAGCCATTGCATGTCACCATGCAGACATAATGAAATCAATTTCATTATACAGTATGTTTCTCATACTGTGGAATAATTGGAAGTTGGCAAAGCTCGTCGAAGAAGCTGCTGGTTTAAAAACTGGCGAAAAGATTCAGAAAAACAGCACCCAAACGTGTGATAGATATTCCTATCGGAATTATTTGCCAATGTCAGAAGGTAAGTTTGTTGAATTTCTAGAATTGGTCGAAAGCGATTTGCAGAAAGCTGAAACAGATATGAGAAACGTAATTAGAGTTGTGTCGTTCGCGAACGAACTAGTTCATTCGAACTATTCCCACTTGCGAACCAGAGATAAATTATCTCTGTTTCAAATCAAGCCGACGAAGCGAACTGTTGTTTACATATTTTCATGAAATGTCATACGTGACATTTAATATGGGGAACTACGCATCCATATACATAAACCCTGTACGTGAGTTTCGGTCGTGTAAAATTATCTCTGAAAGCGGCCACACTATCAGTCAAAGCGATTTGAGAGAATTCGAGCAAGAGTGACGGTCAAGTTCGATAATGTGTACATCCTATAAGAGCCTGACTAATGATTTTTTCTTAGAAATTCAAGCTTAAGACCCGGCCATTATACCTTTTTCAGACCCCGAATGACAACCCATTTTAAAAGTTCACCAGCTATGTTTTGATATGCCAACGTAGTTATTGGTTTATAGAGTTCAATTATTTTCCATGTACACTTTTATGATTTAAGATGCGTAGACAACATGTGCATGATTTATTTGATAACTAAAATACTTGTATAAATTGTTATAACTAATATTTGTATAAAAGAACTAATTATTATAATAACTAATTCTGGTAACTAATTATTTGTATAAAATATTTATATAAAACAAATAAATGTATTTATTTCATATGCATAAAAACATAAATGAAACTCAATTTTATGAAATATTTTAATGTATAACAATTTCGATTGACTTCGTTAATAGAATACTCAAATCATTTAAGGCAATTTTTGGACACCAGAATCTAAAAATAACGTAAAAATAAAATACATCAAATAATTTATTTGAAAAAATTATTCACATTGATTTATTAACGACTCTGCTACCATTACTTTGAAGCCAAGTATTAGCCGCACTAGTTCATGTAAGCTATAAAAGATTTTACTTGAGTATATCAATACACATATATGACTATTTTTAGTTTCAAAAAAATTGTATTATTATTAATAAGTTCCTTTCTTCGTCGTAAATCATTTAATATAACTTCTGAGCTTCTGGTGCTGACATTAATAACCGCACCTACAGGGAATTATTTATTTATTATCATCAAGAGAAACTCTTGAAAAATCAAATGTGTCAAACATGTGGCATTGACATACCCTAATTATTTCTTCATCTCTCCCATAAATTCGATGATTTTAGTGTTGCCAGCATTTGCGGCGCTTACTACTTAATGGGTCAATTTGGGTATTCGCATTAAAGCAGTGTTGCCAGTATTCAGTAATAAGTATCATATTCAAGTTTTTTGTTAATTATTAAAAATATTAATAAAATAACATATTAGTATTTCTGCGTGTGCATCGTACAACTATCAGGTTTACCAAATTTCATAATTTTTGGTACTGCATACAAAAATTTGAACCCATTTTGGATTGGAATTTCAAACGCTTCGATAATTTCTATGCTATATTAACATGGTTTTTAGTTAAACCATTTATTTTCAGATTAGATTATTTCAATTGGGACATTAAGGATACTCATAAAATGTTTGCGTTTTCTTTCTGTTTTAGTTCCATTTATGAATTTACTTTGCACCGTTGTGATAATTTCTCAAACAATTTTTCCCACACATTAAAATATTTGTAATTTTACAAAAATTTTAAATTTAAATAAATTTAAGCAAAAAAAAAATAAGAATGCCGGACTTGCGAATATGCTGCCAGGATGGGAATGTGGGTGTTATAGGCCTACTGGGGAACCGGGCATCCAAAAAAAACCGGTAACGCTCCAATGTGCATACCTCTTGGGTGGCGTGGAAGTGCACACAGCCCTCTGATGAAAATTTTATGTTTTCATTTGTTTACTATGGGAAATAAAGGAATAATTTGTATTGTATTTACGTAAAATAAAAAATAAAAACACTGTTTTTAATAAAATATTAACTAATATAATTATAATAAATTAAAAATTTAACTATCAAGAATTACAAATTTCCAAGATGTAAACATTTTCAAAACGATCAAGTTTTGCAAATATAAACCAATACTTCAGTAAAAATAGCCATAATTTTAGTACGATGATACCACACATACTTTCGTCGATCGAACAAATTATGAGATTCTTTCTATCTGGTTTCAAACAACTTCTCAGCGAAATTACCATCAATTAAATTAGATTTTATATATAGTCGGTAATCATATAGTCGGTAATCAGCCCGATCAACAGATGGAAGTAGGTCTCTAATCTAATCGTTTCAACAGTTGTTTCCTCTGAAAGCGTGTATCGATTAGTGTTTGATTACGCGTATCGTCCAAGTCAAAAGATGAGGGGATCCCAAAAGCCGTCAGGAGTGGGAAGTAAATCAAATTCTGGTGATTTATTAAATAAATCTCTCTTTAAGCCCGCATTACTTCCTTTGTCATCTTGAGGTGTTAACCTTTCTCGTCCAACTCCCTTTTCTTTTTTAACTAAAATTGGTTGCGGCGTAAAATCTTCCGTTTCACTACTACTGCTCTCATCAAATAAATTCCTTTCGGCTACTTCCATTTTTGATACTGTTTCCTCCATTGTCTTTTTTCTTCTGTTTTCTCTTCACTTCATTGCTCCTTCTTTATCAAAATAGTAGGATTTCCATGAACAATGAAATTGGTGGATTCCAGCATATTTCTGGTATCTTTAGTAATTGACATTTTTGCAGTTGTCTGATTCTAGAAAGGAAAATATTCAAAATTAAATAGAATTCGACCATTATATTGTTTTTACTTTTTGGATTACTTGCGCTTTCTATACGTTTTAAATTATTTAAAGTATCATTGCCATTTTTGAGAACCTAATGCAGGAGAGGCATTGATTCTATGCAGGTGCTATCCTGATAACTTTCTTCTATGAACACTGTTTCCGGTTTGGGAGGTGACATTATTATAATGCTTGGTGAGTTACTAAAAAATTGTTTAGCGTTCTGAATTGGTGATAGGACAGTTGTAGATGGTTCTTTTTCTTACATTTTCCGTCCGATTCCTACATTTACGGTCTCAAAAATATCCGCGCTCAGTATTTGATTTTGTTGTTTGCCATCACCGAAGGACGAGTTACTGCCATTATTCATGGCAATATTGAGTTCATCTGGAGTAATATTAACATTATCCTCAACTCTTTTTTGCTGTTCCTTCCTACAGGATTCCAAAATATTCATCAGCTCTTTATTCTGCAGTTCAAGGTCTTGCATTTCTTTATCCTTTGCTTTAATACTACTTTTTAAGGCTGCAAGTGGGGATAGTGTTTTAATGGCTCGGTGAAATCTTAACAAGCTTACAAAAATACGTTTCCTTTATCGTATCTAAAGCAATTAAAACATTGTCGTTTATCAAGTCCATCTTCCGTCTTTTCATTAAATGCTATTGGCCCAAGAGAATGAAAAATTTTAGCACAATAAATTGTTTACATAATAAGCCTTATTTGCGACCAACAAACGATATGAAACGTTTTACTTATCTTCAATTCCTCTTTGCTATATTTACATCATTAATGATTCGGTAATAGCTAACTACAACCATATCACTAACTAAACGATTTCGGGCGATGTTCAGTTTTTACATCAGCACTGCAGTGCTTGAACGATATCAATCGTTAGAAAGTGTATTTTGGACGCATGTAACGACCGATCCGAAAACGACCGATAAACGATCCAGCTGTCATACAAAGCGAGACCCTCAAGGCATTCGTTAGTTGAAATTTGACGACGCAGAAGTGTTGGAGTAAAGGAAGCGTTCCAAGGAAGCGTTAAAAATTGCCAATTTTATGATAGGTGAAATGTTCGGACCTACTTCATGTAAAATTTCCATAAAGTTTATTCATCCGAAAGGTGGCTATAAACCTGAAATTGATTGCATATTACAATATAGAACCGACACAATAGAAATTTTATGATGGACAAATCTTTTACTCATAAAAAAATTTATATAAATTACTGACTTATGTTCCGTACTCATCTGCCGAATAGTCGATGAGTTCCGCGTTAGGGCAGGAACTACATCGGACTCTTTGGAACTTTTCACGAAAAAATGGCCAAAAATTATTTTAAAATAATTATATCAATACTTGTATGAGATGTGAAAACACACGAATTTGATCTTTATATAACAATGACAAATTTCATTAATTTAAAAACACAACCGCATCGCTTGTATCAAATACCGAACTGTAAACAAAATGGTAGAAAAATGTAAACAATAACAGGGAAATGTAAACAATGTGTATAATTTTTATCTCAAATGAGTAAAAACATTAGTGCGCCATCTATTGTATTGCCGCTAAACAGCACCTTTTGTTAAATAAAAGGATAAGTTGAAGTGTAAAATGAGCAATGCTTTTGACAACTCCAACTATTGTTTACAGTGCTAACGATATTATTGGAAAGAGTTCCCTAATACCAATTTAGCGATCAAATCGCTTGCTAACGATACTATCGTTTATTGCCATATCGCTAGTCGAAAATAAGCCTTAATATTTTCATGAAATGTCATACGTGACATTATTTTGGTGGACTACGCAACGTGAACTACTCACTACGTGAGTTTCGGTCGTGTAAAATTTTGCCTTTTTTTACACCTTTTTTTCGGGAAAAGAGTTTCCTATTGCCGCACTCACACATGGAATATATGTCTCGGAACACGTCAAATTTGTTGTGGCTTCACCAGCCAAATGAAGAAATGAACTGTGGACTACGAATGAATGAATTTGTCCCTTGTGCGACACTTGTGTCCCTTGATATTTACTGGGGACACCAAACAACATGTTGTCGTATTGATAAAAAAGAATATTACGACTGTAACCAGGCATGCATTTGTATTGTATTTACAAAAGAGTATTATGAATTTGCGGATTGTTTGTTCGATCGAGGTTTTTGCTAGGACTGCAAAACGTAAATTATATTATTTTTGCTGGAATTTTTTGACAAAATCTTATTTTGTATATTAGAACCATGCATTCACCTATATTGTTTCACAAATGTCTATGCCTTGTGCATTAGAATACTATGTTTACAAATATTTGCACTTTAAGTGCACATTTTTAGGAAACGAATCCAACAGACCATCAAATTCTAAGACAACCCTAACATTAAACAATATAAAACCAAAAATTAAAAAATAGCTAATTAAAAATAACTAAAGAACTAATAACTTAAAATAATAACAAAAATTTAAAAACAACTATGAATGTTGTCGATAACTTTTGGTATTCCAAGCTTTAGTAGGATTATCCGGTGACCAAATATCGCAAAGTTACGGCTAGCTGATCATTCGGTGGCACAGCTTTTCACATATGCCTTTCAGCCTTCTGCAAATCGATTTGGATAAAATTTAGAAATTTAGCAAACTTCTCTGACATTCGCAAATAATTCCGGTACAAATATTTATTGCACACTTGAACGCTATTTGTCAGAACTTCGAAGGCTCCATTTGAGTTTTTCTTTTCGCCAGTTTCTGATCCATCAGCTTCTCCGACGAGCTCTACTAACCTCTTCCAATTGTCCTACACTATTTAAAATTGATTTTATTACGTTTGCATCTTCATCCCCAATGATGTATAATTCATCCACAAAATCGATCGCCATAAAAATTAACGCAACTTTAATTTGTTCAATATTTTCCATAGTCAACTTAGCGCGCACCACAAAATGAAATGAAATCAAATATTGTTTGAAAGTTGTCAAAACGCTAACATTTAGCAACAAAGTATTAAAAAGTAGCAAAATGTAGTAATAAGTCCAATTAAAAAATCATGCATGGGGACACAACCCACATTCCAATTTGTCCCCTGTGTGAGTGGTATCCGGGACAAATAAATGAATAGTTCCATGTCTGGCAACAAATGTCCCCTGTGTGAGTGCGGCCTATCTCGTTGTCTCTGCTAAATTTGGTCCAAACCGTTTTGCAAAAAGCTGAAAGTCATATGCGAAACGCTGTACCAACAAGTGAGCAGCTGGCGATATTTAGCCACAGGAGAATCCTTCTAAAGCTTTGAATACCAAACCAAGTTATCGACAACATTTTTAGTTATTTTTAAATTATTGTTATTATTTTACGTTATTAGTTATTTAGTTATTTTTAATTAGCTATTTTTTAATTTTTATTTTTATATTGTTCAATGTTAGGGTTGTCTTAGAATTTAATGGACTTTTAGATTCCTTTTCTAATAAATGCACTGAAAGTGCATATATTTGTAAACATAATATTTTAATCCACGAGCCATCGAAATTTGTGAAACAATATAGATGAAGGCATGGTTCTAACATATAATATAATCAGATTTTGTCAAAAAATTCTATAAAAAATAATATAATTTATGTTTTGCAGTCATAGCAAAACCCTCGATCGAACAAACCATCCGCAAAATTCATAATGCTCTTTTGTAAATAAAAGACAAACGCAAGCCTAATTGCAGTCGTAATATTTCGTTTTTTCAATACGACAACTGCTGCTTGGGTTCCCTATTGCGCACTCACACAGGGGACATTTGTCTCGGGAGACGTCAAATTTGTTGTTGCTTCACCAGCAAAACGAAGAAATGAACTGTGGACTATGAATGAATGAATTTGTCCCTTGTGCGACATTTGTGTTCCTTGATGTTTAATAGGGACACCAAACAACGGGTTGTCGTATCGGTAAAACAGAATATTGCGACTGTAACCAGGCATGCATTTGTATTGTATTTACAAAAGAGCATTATGAATTTGCGGATGGTTTGTTCGATCGAGGTTTTTGCTAGGGCTAAAAAACGTAAATTATATTATTTTTGCTGGAATTTTTTGACAAAATCTTATTTTGTATATTAGAACCATGCATTCACCTATATTGTTTCACAAATGTCTATGCCTTGTGCATTAGAATACTATGTTTACAAATATTTGCACTTTAAGTGCACATTTTTAGGAAAGGAATCCAACAGTCCATCAAATTCTAAGGCAACCCTAACATTAACAATATAAAACTAATAATTAAAAAATAGCTAATTAAAAATAACTAAAGAACTAATAACTTAAAATAATAACAAAAATTTAAAAACAACTATGAATGTTGTCGATAACTTGGTTTGGTATTCCAAGCTTTAGTAGGATTCTCCGGTGACCAAATATCACAAAGATATGGCTAGCTGATCATCCGGTGGCACAGGTTTTCGCATATGCGTTTCAGACCTCTGCAAATAGGTTTGGATAAAATTTAGAAATTTAGCAAACTTCTCTGACAATCGCAAATAATTTCGGTGCGAATTGGACGCTATTTGTTGCTATTTATTGCACATTTGGACGCTATTTGTCAGAACTTCGAAGGCTCCATTTGAGTTTTTTTCTTTTCGCACAGTTTTGATCCATCAGCTTCTCTGACGAGCTCTACTAACCTCCTCCAATTGTTCCACACTATTTAAAATTGATTATATTTAGTTTGCATCTCCATCCCGAGTGATGAATAATGCATCCACAAAATCGATCGCTATAAAAATTAACGCTACTTTAATTTGTTCAATATTTTCCATATGCCGCACTCACACAGGGGACATTTGTCGCGAGACATGGAACTATTCATTTATTTGTCCCCGATACTACTCACACAGGGGACAAATTGGAATGTAGGTTGTATCCCCATGCATGATTTTTTAATTAGACTTTTTACTACATTTTGCTACCTTTTAATACTTTTTTGCTAAATGGTAGTATTTTCACTACTTTCGAATAATAATTGATTTCATTTCATTTTGTGTTGCGCGCTAAGTGACTATGGAAAATATTGAAGAAATTAAAATTGCGTTAATATCTATGTCGATCGATTTTGTGGATGCATTATATATCATTCGTGATGAAGATGCAGAAATAATAAAATTAATCTTAGATAATGTGGAACAATTGGAGGAGATTAGCAGTGCTCGTCGGAGAAGCTGCTGGATCAGAAACTGGCGAAAAGAAAAACTCAAATGGAGCCTTCGAAGTTCTGACAAATAGCATTCAAGTGTGCGATAAATATTCTTACCGGAATTATTTGTGAATGTCAGAGGAAAAGTTTGTTGAATTGCTAAATTCGGTCCAAGCCGATTTGCAGAAGGCTGAAACGCATATTCGAAAAGCTGTGCCACCGGATGAATTTTATACATATATGTACATCTCATAAAAATAAAAAAAAATGAAAGTTTTCACATTAGACATAATACAAAATAAATGAAATCTAAAAATATTGTTGAATACCACCAATTTTGTACAGAGATCATAAATAAAATTAAAAAATTCAATGCTATGAGACACATTTAACCGTAAGAATGTTTATAATGTATCATCATTATCCAATATTTCTCCCAGCGCCAGACTAAGAATATCACTTTTTTAGCCTGACATGTCTGTTCGTCCAGTTCTTTTAATTTCATTAAATAATTTTGGATATACATTACACCTCTCCTACGCACATTTTCATTTTCTAATTCAGTGATGGTCGTGGTATTTGCTACTTTTCACGTCCCAGAGAGACCTTTCTTGTTGCAGGGCGTTAATCAGCCTTTCCGTGGTATCCTTAGTCCATCTAAATGCCTTTGGAAATGAATTTTGAAAAAAATATACTAAAATATGTATATAAAAGCGCAAGCTAAAGACTTCAAAAATATTTATATATTGTTTAATGTTGGGGCTGCCTTAGAATTTAATGGACTGTTCGATTTCTTACCTAAAAAATGCACTGAAAGTGCAAATATTTGTGAACACAATATTTTAATACACAAGCCATCCAAATTTCTAAAATAATATGGACGAATGAATTGCTCTAATATATATAATAATATATTTTCAAAAAATTTTATATAAGAATAATATAGCTTATGTTTTGCAGTCCCAGTAACAACCCCGATCGAACAAATCCTCAAAATTCATAATGCTCTTTTATAAATACAATATAAATGCATGCCTGACTGAATTCGTAATATTCTGCTTTGTCGATACGACAACCCGCTGTTTGGTGTCCCCAGTAAACATCAAGGGACAAATTTGTCGCACAAGGGACAAATTCATTCGTTGATAGTCCACAGTTCATTTTATCGTTTTGCTGGTAAAACAACAACAAATTTGACGTGTCCCGAGACAAATGTCCCCTGTGTGAGTGCGGCAATAGTCAACTTAGCGCGCACCTCAAAATGAAATGAAAAAAAAATAATGTTCGAAGGTGGTCAAAACGCTACCATTTAGCAAAAAAAGCTTTAAAAGGTAGCAAAATGTAGTAATAAGTCTAATTAAAAAAGCGTGCGTGGGGATACATTCCAATTTGACCCCTGTGTGAGTAGTATCGGGGACAAATAAATGAATAGTTCCATGTCTCGCGACAAATGTCCCCTGTGTGAGTGCGACCCTAGTAAATATCAAGGCACACAAGTGTTGCACAAGGGACAAAATCATTTGTTCATAGTCCACAGTTCATTTCGACGGTTTGCAGGTAAACCAACAACAAATTTGACGGGTCTCGAGATAAGTGTCGCCTGTGTGAGTCCGGCAATAACCAAAAGAAGATTTGATTGAACTACTGAGATTTCTATTTGTGAAATTATCGAAAATCGATTTTATCGGGAGTGCCTCACTCCCATCTCCAATACTTAATAAATTCTTTATTGGCTTTCGACCGGTAGAATTCTTCACGTGTGGTTTGGAGGAAAGTCTCTCAGCTTTTTATACTTTAAATAATTAATAGAAGCATAAAAATGGTGAGTAGCGTTCGATAACTTCAGAATGGGATGAATTTAAATAAGGATATTCGAAGGAGATAACTTCGGAATTATTCGAGAGAATTTCTAACCCTAAAAAAATGAATACGATTATTGTAATCATGTATGTGTTAAGATTTGTAATCTAGGGGATTTTCTGATGTTATTTTGAATAGCGAGTCGGGATAAGATTTATATAAATGCTTTCAAATTTTTGTTGCATATATAATCACATAACACAGGCTTCTGCTATTAAGAAAATAATTCCTTTGCTGGACCGCATTCTTGTGCAAAGAGCTGAAGCTGCTTCAACAACGAAAGGAGGGATTGTGCTACCAGAGAAATCTATGGGCAAAGTCTGTCAGGGTGTTGTCATAGCTGTTGGGCCTGGATCAAAGAATGCTGTATGTTAAATTATATAATATAGATAACAAGATATATTTAGGTTTCCTACATCTTCTTTATTAACTAGACAACTGGTGCAACAATTCCAACAAGTATCAAAGAGGGCGATCGTGTTTTGTTGCCCGAATACGGTGGTACTAAAGTCGAAATGGAAGATAAAAAGGATTACATCTTGTTCCGAGAATCAGATATACTCGCGAAATTGGAATAACCAAGAACAACGTGATCATGAATTTCGTTGATAGTTGAGTTCAATTGCATTTCCTTACATTTATATTAGTTCATAAATTTGATTGACAGGTTTATATTTGTTTCAAATAGAAATATGGCAAATAAAAAAAACCGCTTACAATGTTAATTCATTATTCTGAAATTATAATTCCATATATAGATCATCACACTACGAGAAATTCCAATAAAATCGGGGCTAGAGATCACTGGATCGTTCCGGGCTTAGCGTTGGTGATGCAGATTATCACGATTAATAATATTAAACAGAAAAGGACTATTTCAAATGATTAAGTATATTAAACAGATTTTTAAATTTTAGACTTGATCGATTATGGCTAGGTTTTCAAACCAGAATCTGTTATGTAACAAATGATCCGGTAAAGATTTCGATATATGAGAATATTGCTACGAATAAAATTAGTTTGTTTAGAATGACTGCTCAAAGAAGGGATGATAAAAATTAAAGCTTTCCTTATTTTGATATAAAGGCTTCCTTTAAGCAGATATCCTGAAATCATCATTCACATGGATTCATCTTGTTTTTCCTTGTCTAACAGTTTTTTAAGAGCCTGGACTGGTTTCAAGAGTCGCCGAAAAATTCGCCTTTGTCACTACTGATTGACCGTTGTCCACATCAAGCAGTGTAGGACGAAGAATATTCATGCCAAATTTTGCCATTTTTCGTTTCCCAGAGAACTTTTGACTTGTGGTCTAAAAACAAGACCAAACGAAATGTTGGTAAGATACATTGGGAATTTTCTGAGGCTCATAAGATAACGAAGATATGAAACTATTTTTGGCGTGTTATGTGGTTCATCCAGTGTTTTATTTGTCGAGAATAATTTTGAACTTATATTTGATTTTGTAAATGCCAACAGGTATAAACTGCAAAATAGTCAAAACTTTTTTAATAAAATCCCTTAATAAAGTTCTCCGGCAATGATTACTGGTGAACTCGATTCGTGAGTTTGGGAATCAATGGCTGCAAAGTCTTCGACCGAACAGGTCGTACTTTTAGCACTAATTCTTAATATAATTTTAGAACGGCGTGCAACCCTGATATTGTTATGTTATGACATTTGGAGAAATCGTTTTCTAAAACTGGTATGCAGTCAATTTGTTAAATAATCTCAAGAAGTCGAGAGTTCGTGCGTCGGCTGGGCCCGGTTACCGTTCTATTAATTAATGATAATTGAATATCGTAAAGAATGTTAATATAAAACAGAAAATAAAATAGAGTATTGGTGATAACTGGTTTATTTGCGGTGATTTGTTGCAACGTAATTCGTGACCACCTTGTAGTCTGTGAAGAAGTCTATTGAACTAAAAATCAAGAGAATTGACCGCGGCTTAGCATTCTAACCTACAGTCGCTTTGTTGAGGTATGTCGCGTAGTCTATCGATATCTTATCTACTCAAGGTTTATCTATAATATCCGTCTTTTGTTTGCCCAAGATCAAATCTTGACATGCGTGTTTTTTATTTATTATTTGACGCGGTTTGAAAAGAA